>JBBPBX010017074.1:0-16276 GCA_038048925.1 Garcialebias charrua | reverse complement strand
ACGTGCACATGCTAACCTCCCTCCAGATTCATGATTATTATCCTTTTGTTGTAGGACCAGGTCAACATAAAATGAAAGCTTTAAGATAAAACTTGAAGTAATTGAATTATTAAAAACACACTCTGATTTTAATAGTTTACACAGAGGATTAATTTTCTGTCTGACTCAAAACATAAGAAAGACACATCCAGTTAAATTGGTTAAATAACATTTAAATAATGCATTTTTTTTATTTCTTGTTTTTTTATATTCTAACAAATTTGAACTGTTTACAATTTCTCTATTTGGACATTTTAATATGATTTTAATTATTAATATTGGGATTATTTTTGTTGTATTATTTGGAAATGTTCTCATCTCCAAGATAAATAAATAAATAAAAACAGTTTTACACACTGCTAAGCAACATGTGAAACATTTGTTCAACACACAGTTTAAAAATCTCATATCGGATGAGCGTGGTCATTCTCTTTTTAATTTTTAATTTTTAATTTACTTACATCCTGCATGCTCTGATTGAATAAACACCATAACACATAACTAAAAATCCCATTCCCTTCCTCCCTAAAAGCACAATAAATACAAATAAAGCCATTAAAAGTTTCTGTAACTGCTCCAAGATTCAAATAATTGACCAATAAAATATAATTAGTACAGTTTTTGTTGTCATGGCTGGTTAAACACTTGAATATGATTTTAATTATCATTCTTTTTGAGTTTTGCACCATTTCCATATCAAATTAAAGAAAACACACGAGTAGTTTGTAGTTTGGGAACATTCCTCCTAAAGCTGTGACTCATATCAGCAGGCGGTCACGCCTTTTCATATTTGCATATTAGCAAAATATATATTTTAGTCACGTTGAACGTATGTCACCTCCCTGACGTGACCTTTGTTTTTCAAATTCACTTTCTATTTTGTTACATGTATTAGAAAATTAAGCCCGATGAAGTTTTCTGAGTCAGAGACATAAATAATAAAACAACAACAATCTAACAAAGAACAGGACAAACTGTGATCAACCCCCCCAAAAAAAGAAAAAAATATTGGAGGGAGAACAAAATAAAGGTAATTGATTTAAGAATAAAAATAATTAAAGAATCCTCTCAAGTCAAAAATCCTTGAAAATCATCACATAATGTAAAAGTTATTTTTAAACTCTGGATGGATGTATTCTTTACCACATTAAGAAACACATGTAAAATAACGCTAATAATATTTTTGATCAGTACTGATGTTAAAAACCTGTGAGGCTGTTTTCCAGCACAGCACCGCTCCTTGTTTCACATTTGAACATCAGGACCAGCTCATCCAGCGCAGCAGCTGATTGACAGCTCAAACCAGGTGACAAGTGTTTAATGTAACGATGAGGTCACCGCTTCAGACCTTTCATCTCTTCAGACAATACTTTACTCCAACTTGCATAAAAGAGTTTAAGACAAAGATCATCTTATGATTAAATGTAATCTCATACAACTGACTGGATTATTGCACATGATCTGTCAGCTCGTGCACATTTTGAAAACAACTCAGTTACTTTAAAGCAGAACTTCAGGTGAGTGTCTGTGAAATGCATGGACGTACAGATGTTTGTGTATGTTAAGGCCATCTCTCTGATTCCAAAGGTAAAATAATGTAGAAGTAACTCCACGAGTTTCACCAGACAGTCCAGTGCTTCACGAGAAATTTTGCTAACAGCCACAACACTAATGGTTCAATGTTTGAAGCAAACCTGTTGCACAATGTTCAATCTCAATAATCTGCAGATTCTCTGGTCCACGCAAGTCCGACCAGTCCAGTCAGGGTTAGTTCTTTCAGAAAAGGTCCTGCAGTGGTAATACAAAATAAATGAAATAAAACAATTTTACTGGGGAGTTTCTTTGAAAAAGGGAAAAGGTAGAATTGCGATTAAAAAAACGTATTCTGTTTACTCAGTGGTCATCTCTCCAACAGGTCTAACTTCCTGCCAAGAACCAAACTGGATTTTTTTTAGCTACTTTTGGCACGAGGGAACGATCATCACTTAGCCCACGGGACACACATGGAAAGAAAATGATTTCAGGCACAGTGTTGGTATTTTATTCTAGTACAGGTAGTCCCCGATTTACGACAGAGATCCGTTCCTACGCTGTGTTGTAAAGCGGATTTCGACGTAACTCGGAACATACGTCCAAACTGCACCTTATACGTACAGTACTGTATTTTACCAAGCACGTAGCCTATCCTAACACAGCACCCTACATAATTATCAAAAAACACATACCGTATTCACCGGAGGAAAATACGCTCCGGTGTTTAATTGCGCTTTGTCCAATTATTAACAATAAACAAGAAAAAAACGTACACAATACACCTCGGTGTTTAATACGCGTCATCACCATGCGACGCGTCAGCGCCTCATTTGCCCTAATCAAGATGGCGGCGACAGAAGCAAGCGAGTACGAAGATCTTCACAAGGAAACACGGTAAAACAATTATTTCTTTGCGAGAAAAAATATATTTCTTAGCTGACTTCATAGCAGACGTGCTTCTGAGCTTAACGAAATGTTCAAATCAGCTGGATTTTTAAAAAAAAGTTCGCCGAATTTTAGGCAGGCGCCAGGCGGGTCAAACCGGACGCTTTCTTTCTTTAAATTTAGCTAAATAAACGCTTAAAAAATATATTTCTTAGCTGACTTAATAGTAGACGTACTCCTGAGTTTAACGAAATGTTCAAATCAGCTGGATTTTTAAAAAAAAGTTCGCTGATTTTTATGCAGGCGCCAGGCGGGTCAAACCGGACGCTTTGTTTCTTTAAATTTAGCTAAATAAACGCTTAAAAATATATTTCTTACCTCACTATAGCAGACGGGCTCCTGAGCTGAACCAAATGTGAAATCAGCTGGATTTAAAAATCCGCGGTGTGGTTTATGAGTTTATGAGAACCTCGGATTCAGGAGGAGCAGTGTGGTTTTCGTCCTGGTCGTGGAACACTGGACCAGCTCTACACCCTCAGCAGGGTCCTGGAGGGTGCGTGGGAGTTTGCCCAACCAGTTTACATGTGCTTTGTGGACTTGGAGAAGGCATTCGACCGCGTCCCTCGGGGGGTTCTGTGGGGGGTACTCCGGGAGTATGGGGTACCAGGCCCTTTGATAAGGGCTGTTAGGTCCCTGTACGACCGGTGTCAGAGCTTGGTCCGCATTGCCGGCAGTAAGTCAGGCTCGTTTCCGGTGAGAGTTGGACTCCGCCAAGGTTGCCCTTTGTCACCGATTCTGTTCATAACTTTTATGGACAGAATTTCTAGGCGCAGCCAAGGTGTTGAGAGGATCCGTTTTGGTGACCTTAGAATCGCTTCTCTGTTTTTTGCAGATGATGTGGTCCTACTGGCTTCATCAGTTCGTGATTTACAACTTTCACTGGAGCGGTTTGCAGCCGAGTGTGATGCGGCCGGGATGAGGATCAGTTCCTCCAAATCCGAGGCCATGGTCTTGAGCCGGAAAAGGGTAGCATGCCCTCTCCGGGTCGGGGAGGAGGTCCTGCCCCAAGTGGAGGAGTTTAAGTATCTCGGGATCTTGTTCACGAATGAGGGAAAACTGGAGCGTGAGATCGATAGGCGGATAGGTGCAGCGTCCGCAGTGAAGCGGGCGCTGTACCGGTCTGTCGTGGTGAAGAGAGAGCTGAGTCAAAAGGCAAAGCTCTCAATTTACCGATCGATCTACGTTCCCACCCTCATCTATGGTCATGAGCTTTGGGTTATGACCGAAAGAACAAGATCTCGGATACAAGCGGCTGAAATGAGTTTTCTCCGCAGGGTGGCTGGACTCTCCCTTAGAGATAGGGTGAGAAGCTCAGTCATCCGGGAGGGACTCGGAGTAGAGCCGCTGCTTCTCCACATCGAGAGGAGCCAGTTGAGGTGGCTCGGGCATCTGGTTAGGATGCCTCCTGGACGCCTCCCTGGTGAGGTGTTCCGGGCATGTCCCACCGGGAGGAGACCCAGAGGAAGACCCAGGACGCGCTGGAGGGACTATGTTTCTCGGCTGGCCTGGGAACGCCTTGGGATTCCCCCGGAGGAGCTGCTCCAAGTGGCTGGGGAGAGGGAAGTCTGGGCCTCCCTACTTAGGCTGCTACCCCCGCGACCCGACCCCGGATAAGCGGAAGAAGATGGATGGATGGATGGATGGTTTATGAGTGGTATCTTGCAAACAAAAACAGCTACATCCACAGCAGGGAGCGGGCAGCGACAGAGTCAGTCCGACCAAAGGAGGCTTTTTTCGGACACAGCAAGTAGAAACTTCTGGAAGTGGCCCCTCTTCCTCTTCACTCTCTGAGTCCTCTGCTGGCTGCTGCCTACAGCGCCCGTATAGCGGCCGAAACTGGTACTGCACCATTTTCGCCAAAAATGAAAAACGAAGAATCAGAGCGAAAAATGAGTCTAAAAATATGGGAAAAAATCCATAAATAATACTCTTCGATGTTTAATACGCTGGACATTCAAATGAGCAAAAATACTGCGTATAATACACCGGTGAATACGATACATTTCAGAGCCATAGTGAAGGGAAAAAATAGTTAATAACCTACTGGTATGCTGGTGAAGCCATTTTCCTTGGTCCATCCGTCCCTTCTCTGTATTCTGCATTCGTTTACGTTGTAAAACCGCCATCCATAAAACAGCTATTTTTTCCACAGCTGCTGCCTGTTTCTTCCTGTCCAGCTTGCTCCAACAAGATTTGTTTTTTGATTGTCCAGAGGACCAGACTTAGCTTTTTTAGAGTACAGGCAGCTGTAGCCTCACCAGCTAGCTGGTATGCTGGTGAAGCCGTTTTCCTTTGTTCATCCAAACCGCCGTTCAGCTCCCAGCTCATGTATCCGAGCGCAGCAACCGCTCCATACAGTTTGTCTACTGCATCCCTGTAGGAACACATGAGTTCACTGCAGAGCAGTGTTTTGGAGATGGGCTGAACTGGGCGGGCTGTTCCATCATCGTGCTGCATACCTCTGATCAGACACGGTCCGTCCAAAGCCGGCTTCCTGTCCAGCTTGCTCCAACAAGTTTTGTTTTTTGATTGTCCAGAGGACCAGACTTAGCTTTTTTAGAGAGTACAGGGCAAGCTATAGCTTCACCAGCTAACTGGAAACTGCCAGAAACGTCCGGAAACTGCGTAAATCGGCTTCAATATATATATATTTTTAAATGGAGATGCGAGACGTAAACACGAAACGTCATAACTTGAGACCGTCGTAACCTAAAGACTACCTGTATATTATTATATTATTTTATTACAGTACCAAGAGATGACTGTTTTTGTCACTGCCACAAACTGTTTACACATAAATGTCAATCTTTTAAAATAACCAATTTTTTTGTATGTTTTAAACATATATTTATGTACAGTGCAGATTTTTTTCTGTAACATTTGTATTTTGAACAGTTTAATAAATAAAGCATGTTTTCTGTTGTTACATTTGGATTGGGACGGAAGTTTAGATCCGAGGTGGGCTCATGACGTTAATGTGTTAAAGTCTATCCACATGAACATGTGGCGTGGTGCTTAAAGACTTTTCACTTTTAAACCTGGTTTCCATTTATACCTTTCAGTGACTCCTAAAATGTTGATTTTATGTGAACTCAAGGCAGAAACAACTAAAAACATCTGTGTTCATAAACTGGTGCTCTGGAGCGGCTTCGTTTTGACCGAACCGTCTCTGTAAAAGCATTTCATGTCGAGCTTTAATAAAAGGTTCTGCTCTTTTTTTGTCTCAAAAGTTTTTTATTTGCATATTTTTTTATTTTAAAGAGCTTTAGAAAAAGTCACAGATAAAAGAAACATATTGTTCAATAAAACATTTAAAAAATAGTACAATACACCATTTTGTAAGTTAAAAGTAGGCACAGCTGATTGTTTTCTATTTGAACCCTGAGTTTAAAACCTTTTGGAGTGTTTGATCATTTTAAAGCTCCTGCAAAATATACTGATACACTTGAGAACTTTGAATTTACAACAGATTAAATTAGCGTTTCAATAAATTATAAAAGCTTACATAAACCAGGTTTTCATCAGCATCATTTTAAAGCTCCTGCAAAATATACTGATACACTTGAGAACTTTGAATTTACAACAGATTAAATTAGCGTTTCAATAAATTATAAAAGCTTACATAAACCAGGTTTTCATCAGCATACAGTTTAGCCCACACGCTTCTCTAAATCAAAAAGCTTGGGAAAGTTAAGAGCCTGTCATTAATGACAGTTTTGTCCTGTCTTTTGATTGATCTTTATTCATTCATTTTAAAAAAATCAAAAAAAAAAAATCTTTTATCAACACATCAGATAATTCCAGCTGTGAGTCATTACTGCAGCTGGAAACCAGCTCATCCATTCACATCGCTCTGCATCAGGACTCAGGTCGGCGGTCAGCATGAAGGTCGGCAGCCTGTCGGTCATTTAGGGTCATCATGGAAACCGTCTGAAAGGAAGATAAAATCAAAAACATTAATTATCCTTCACTCCCTGGTCTGTCTATGTCCAGCTTTCTGGTTCGTTCTTAAAACTGCTATATGTAATTTCTGGAACACGCTGGAACGAAAAATTTTGAACAGAGACACGATTCTGGTCCCTCCCCCTCAGAGCCATATATGGCTCTGCTCCCCCTCGCTCTCGCTGTAATTCAGCTCAGCTTCCTTAACTCCGCCTCCACTGCATGTCCTGTCGCAGCCGCTCCGATATTCTGTGTTTATATGTTAATAAAAGGTTCTAAAAAATAAAATAAAAACATGGAGCGCTGGTCCAGCACACCAGAACACCATGAAATCTGCAGAGCCTCGGCAGCCACGTTGAACCCGAGTTTAATTCGCTCGTGACAAATTCATTCATTTCCTCAATTCATTCATGGACTCAGCGGAGGAGGAAGCGATCACTTGACTTTTGGCAAAAAAACAAAAGAAAAGTCCAGATCAGGGATGAAGAAGGGGAATTTAATACATTTGTGTCACATACAAAACAGTTTTGCATCGCTTTGCAATGCTTTGAACGAGAACCTGCGCGGCCGCTGCGGGCTGGGACAGGCGGGGGCGTGGGTTAGGAGCGTGAGAAGTGAGAAGCTCTGTTTTTATTGGCTGGTTAACAACAGGTCACTGTGTTTTTTTTTTTAAATGCTTTTAGAGAAGCAAGGGGACTATAGTTTTTTTCAGAGATTACTTGTCTAACATCAGTCTGTCAGGAGATAGTGACAGAGAGAAGAAATATGTTTAAAAAATATTGTTAGAAAAGTTACATATATCAGCTTTAACTGTTGGCTCCTGCTCCAGAACCAAAATAAAACCACAAGATGAACCTTAAGCTCATCAGGTGAACATGATGTACTGATAAGTTAAAGTGGCACATCAGTAGTAATTTCAAAATAAGAGTCTCACCTATTTGCCCCAGCCCATGCTGATGAAAGCTCCCTGGTTGATTTTGGGCTTGGCAAGTCTCCGTCTCCTTTTACTTTGGGGGCAAACCTGGAAAATAACCGCAGAGAACTTGATTGTAAAATCCAGACACTCAGTGGTGATTCAAGATGTTCAAGTCAACATGAATTATGAAAGAGCTGCACGTCTGATTCAGGAGTTTAAAATCTGTGATGCACAGATCTGCCTGATGATCGTGGTCGTACCGGGACACAGATGTTGTCCTTTCTGATGCACAGCTGGAGCTGGCAGTGCAGATAGACATTATCAGGATGTGTGGTGAACTCGAACATGTTGAAGGAGAAGCGGTTGGAGGTTCCAACTCCGTTCCCCTTCACGTGCACAGTGCTATCATGAGGGTTGGCACAGCTGAGCAAACAGAAGACAGTTTTTAATTTAAATCATTAAAACAGTGAACACAGGGTGTCTGAACACCTTGACGAGCGTCTCTCACCCATCAATGATCAGGTCGTATCGCGGCGTGCTGTCAGGGTTCGGCTCGCTGGTGGCCCAGCAGGACTCGGTCACCACGGCAATCCTCTTTGCATCCAGCCCCTTGGTCCTCAGGTCCACCCAGACCTTCTGGTCGAGCTTCACGTCAGTGTCTGCAGCTACAACTTTAGCGCAGTCATCATCGATGTAGGGGGTCATGGACACGTTGTACGTCCATTCTCCACTTTTTACAGTCGACACATAACTGCAGAACATAAAGAACATCAGACTTCAGCTCCAAAACCTCACCAACCAGCTGACAAGAAGCTGAGATTGATGAGAAAACCAGAAGCAGGCAGCACCTGTTGTCTTTGATTCGGAAGGACACGCTCTTCAGTTCAGGCTGAGAGTTGAAGCAGGAGAACTCGATGAACACCTGGTCGCGGCGAACAATGAGGTCGGTTGTGTTCTGGCTCATGATGGCGTTGGTGTAGTTGATTTCGTTCTTGTTGTTGTTGTTGTTGTACTGCGGGGTGACACGTCCAAAGGTATAAACTGAGAAAAGCTCATTTATGGTTTCACACTGATATATTTATTGGTACCACTTTATAATAAGGCCCCCCTTATAGATGGCTAATGAGTCATTTATAGATACGCTATTAATTTCTCTATAAACACTTTACGAATCATTAATAAGTGCTTATTATGCATTAATTAATGGTGACAGAGACAAAATGGTACCACTTTACAATAAGGCTCTCCTTATAGATGGCTAATAAAAGTTTAGATATGTTATTAATTCCTTTATAAACACTTTATGAATAATAATAAATAATAATGAATTCAATTTATAACGCACTTTTCATTAATGAAAATCTCAAAGTGCTAACTTCACAAATCATTAATAATTGTTTATAATATATTAATTAAGGATGACAGTGACAAAACGGTACCACTTTACAGTAAGGCTCTCCTTATAGATGGCTAATAAATAGTTTATAGATATTTTATTAATTCCTTTATAAACACTTTATAAATCATTAATAATTGTTTATAATGCATTAATTAAGTATGACAGTGACAAAACGGTACCACTTTACAGTAAGGCTCTCCTTATAGATGGCTAATAAATAGTTTATATATATATATATATTACTAATTCCTTTATAAACACTTTATAAATCATTAATATATATTAGCACTTTGAGATTGTTATTAATGAAAAGTGCGGTATAAATTGAATTTATTATTATTATTATTATTATATAACTCTTAGAACTTTACACTGAAGCACATTACTCTGAAGTTCAAAACCAGCTCCACCTAAAGCTGGAAAACTAAAAAACTGCTAAGCATTATGGGAAAGACAACACAATCCACTCCCTGTGGAGTGGATTTTGTTGTCTTTCCCATCATGCTTAGCGTTTTTTAGTTTTTCCAGCTGAACCATGAGTGAGAAGGACATGTGTGTGGTATAGACCTGCCTCTTGTGTGCTGTTAAAGTTTGTGAGTTTCCTGTTGTAAGGCTCAAGAGTGTCTTCATTGGGTATGTCTCACACAATGTTAAAATGAATAGTCTCAGTACAAACATTTCATTATACAGATTCACATACCTGAACGGCATCGGATCGGGAAAGTATCGGTATCGGGCGATACCCAGTTTTTAAGTATCGGATCGGAAGTGTAAGATGTGGATCGGTGCATTGTTATATTAAATATTTCAGTCTGAGTTACTTCCTTGTGAGCACAATAAGCATTTGTAAACCTATTTTTTTATGATATAATATTAGTTGTAGATAATTATAATGCAGTGATAAACGTATATGCTAAATAAATAGGTTTACAAATGCTTATTGTGCTCACAACAAGGTAGTAACAGTCTGAAATGTTTAATAAAACAACTCTACATGAAATAACAGATTTGGCAAGAAAATGGTCAGTTTTGTCGGTCACCCTTAATTAATGCATAATAAGCAGTTATTAACAATTTATAAAGTGTTCATAAAGGAACTAATAATGCACCTATAAATTGTTTATTAGCATCTATAAAAGGAGCCTTATTGTAAAGTGGTACCTATTTATTTATGTCACGGATGATTTTAATGAACTTAACAGATGATCTAGGTCACAACAAAGAAAAAAATCCAAACTTTAAAGGAGCTGCAGGAGAGTTTGTGTGTATTAAGCTGAAAGTTAGAACCTACGGTGATCTCCGCTCCACAGAGGTCCTTGATGTCGAACTTGAACGTCACCATGTTGGACGTACTGTCCAGTTCCCCCCTGCAGCTCTGGTCATTCAGATGTAAGTCTTTGTAGTCGATGCCTCGCTCCTCCATCAGACACTTGGCAAGAGTTAGCGAGGCAGAGTTGTGCTTGCAGACTGTTGGCTCACCTACAGACAAATTGAAACAAAACATGAACAGTTAGAGTGTTTGTCAGTCCCTCAGCCGTCTTGTGCAAACGCCACAGACTTACCCAGAGTGTTGGACTCTTTGTACTTGGAGGCGAACTCAGCTCTGCAGAGGCAGGCGGGTTCTCCGCTGAACGTCCAGCCACAGAACTCATGATCAGTGCAGATCACGTCCTGACAGTAGGCCTTCGGTGGAGCTGAAGCAGAACACATGGGAACATTACTCTGAAGTTCAAAACCATTAACGTTCTGTGGAAGCAGGTTCTTACAGCATTCAGCCTTGGTCCACCAGTCTCCCAGTTGACTGTGTCCGTTCAGCCCACAGGCCCTGGCGTAGGCCCACAAGAACTGAGTGAGGAGAGCGTCCTGCAGAGGATATCTGCACATCGTTTCCTGGCAGGCTTGTATGTAGGGCGCTGGGTCAACGTCGGCGTTGCAGGAGGCGAAGGAGTGTTTGGTCAACACGCTGCAGCTGTTCACCACAAAGAAGGAACGATGAAAGCGTTAAACCTTTGTTTTCCTCCGTTTCACTGATGCTAAGATCGTTGTGTGACAACCAGGTGGATCTGCTCACCGTTTGGTCACTGCTGAACAGTTGACGGAGCTGTCAGGAGCCTCTGCGTGCAGCTCGCAGCTAAAGGGGAGATGAACAACACAAGTTTATACAAGCCTCCCCCTCATTTGACTCGTCCGCACGAGACGCATCGTTTGACAGAGGTGCATTCATTCAGCAGTCCGTGAGAGCAGGCGGTACCTGGCGGTGCTTGGAATGTCACTGGCGTCAACGCACAGCCCGGTCAGAGTGGAGTTATGAGGCTCTGAAAGGTTCACCCCAGAGAAGAGGACAGCTGCTGTTAAAACCGAGCCAACGCAGTTTATTCAAAATTAAATACCCGGAAATTTTAAACTTGTTGTCACCGTCCATGGAGATCTGTGCTGTGGTGCCGTCAAAGAACACGGCGACGGTGTATTCGGAGGTGGTGTGCTCTGCAGTAACTCCACTTTCATCCTCGGAAATGTCAATGCCAAAAAAGTTTTCGACTGTCTGGTTGAGGGACACCACTGCGCCGTTCACCTGCATCCAGAAGAAAAGGTTTGGAAAACTTTGAGTCATCTACATGAACATTAATGGGCTAGTTTAAAATAGGGATGGAGCCGATCCAATCCAGTATCTGTATCGGCCTCAGATACCAGCATAATTAACATATCGGATTATTCGATCCGACCTGTCGATATTTCCAATCCATGGTGCACGTACGGAGAGCACGTATGTTACACCATATTCTGTGACTATCATCTTAACATTGTGTGAGTTTAACCCAAAGAAGACACACTGAGCCTCACAACAGGAAACACCCAAACTTTAATAGCACACAAGAGGCAGGTCTATATCACAAACGTCCATCTCACTCATGGTGCGGATGGGAACACTAACATACCACTAAGCATTATGGGAAAGACAACACAGTCCACTCCCCTTAACCGCTACAGTATATTGTGACCATAGGGGGTGGTGTTGCATGCACTGTTGCAGGTCACAGAATATGTGTAACAACGGGTTCAATCGACCGAACCAGAAGCAGCTTCCCCTGACCTTGTTTCACAACCAAAAAGCAAAAAATATGCATCTCTAAACCTATTAAAAAAAACTATAAACATAATTATCTCTAAAACTAAACCTAATGCGCAGCACCGCGGGTTGACTGCCCCACTGTTTTTAAGTTTTGCTTTTGATTGTGGCACTATGAGTTGTAATTCTTGTTGGCTTTGATCAACGGATACAGATTTAAACTATACATTGAATTTATAAATGTACTGATGTTATTTGAATCTGTTTTATTTCCCAGATCAATATTAAAGTCTCCACACAAAAAAACTTTTTTATTAAAACTCTTTTCCAATAGCTCCAAGATTTTATCAGTGAATATATATGGGGAGTGGACTGTGTTGTCTTTCCCAAAATGCTTAGCGGTATGTCAGTATTTCGGCCGCACCATGAGTGAGATGGACGTCTGTGATATAGACCTGCCTTTTGTGTGCTATTATAGTTTGGGTGTTTCCTGTTGTGAGGCTCAGAGTGTCTTCATTGGGTTTGAAGCTTAGGATATAGTTGACGCGTCGCATAGGGCGCGAGGGTGCGCGCGCGAAAAGTGACGCAATCGCATAGTCCCCGCCCCCGCGCTTTGGCCAGCGCGTTGGTTTCGCGCGTGGTCGTGCACCTCCCAGATTTTGAAGCTCCGCAAGCCTAGCGCGCGCACCAAATTGATTGACAGGTCGGGTAGGGACCTCACCGACAGCCTTCACGCCAGAGCCTGCAGCTGTCTGCGCCGCTGTGGTCGTGGAAACGGCGTCGCGACGCATGGAGGAATGTTTTTTATGTGATACAAAGTATTAAATTCCCCGAGCGAGCAGAAAGCCATTTGTTTTGTTGTGTGATTTCAAACAGTTCTTCTTCTACGGTAGATTTCTTCTTCTACACCCTTTCTTGCAACATATGCACAGGTTTTAGAGAGTACTGCCACCTGCTGGTCAGTAAAAGAACAGCACTTTGCCATGCGCTGCCGTGCTACACTATAAACGCATGAAGCCGCACGGCACAGTGCGCGCGCAGCACGCGCGCTCCAGCTTGCGGACCAAAGCGCGACTATATCCGAGCCTTAACTCACACAATGTTAAAACGGTAGTCACAGAATATGGTGTAAATCACTTGCTCTCTGTTCAAGAAATTCATTATTACAGCCTCATATAAAATCAGTGATGATATCGGAACTGGATCGTATCGGCCGATACCCAAAGTATCGGATCGGAAGTAAGAGAAAATGTGGACCGGTGCATCCCTAGTTTAAAATGGACAACCATGCGTTCAACGTCACAGAGAAGACGATGAAATTCTGCAGGAGTTAGGGGAAAAGGTGTGGATAGGGACTGTTGTTGTCTGTAACTCACCAGGACTCTGCCTCCTTGTTGCAGGACAATGTCTCCAGAACCAGCCACTGACAGGGTCACGCTGTCCACAAAGCTCACGTCCTTACGGCGGCGTTCCAGGAAGTGAGCGAGCACCTCGAAGCCAGCGCCCGAGTCTGACATGAGAGGGTGTCCACACCGATCCCCCACATTGTTGAGAGCACCTTGGAAGTCAATGACCGTGGGACCCGTCACGGTGCAGATCTCAGCGACAGCAGCGCCTGAAGACACGGAGACACGTGAGAGGAGCGAGGCTCACAGCAAATACATTTATTATTTGTCAATAAATGATTTTTAAATTACCGGTCAGTGCAATGACAAGACAAAGATGGTGGAACATCTTGAAATCTTTCCACACAGCTGGTAAAAGCTGGAAGACACACAGTCGAGAAGTCTTAGTTGAGAAAGCTCTGTGTTGATTCACGTCTATGGATGACACTGTTCTTTTCACATAATCACTCTGATCTGATCTTCACACACTTAAAACAAAACCATCTCTTTACCTGTCTGGAAGGTGAGGATGATGCAGGCTTCGGCGCAGGAGGTTCTCTGGAGGGCTTGCTGCTGTTGGACCAGTTCCTCTGGTGATGTGTCGGTGTTGAGAGCTCCGATCTGTCTCTTCCTTTATACCTCCTCATCCACACCCAGAAAGGGGGTGGGGATGTTGGATGTTTGATGGAACGACCTTGAACGTCAGAGTAACTTGGTCGGTCTCTTTGTGAAAGTAGGTTGAGGACAGACAACAATAAGAAACAATGAACATTCCTGAGATATTAACTCATGCATTGAAGCACGCTGCCATAACCTCCCACAGGAATGACTGTGCAATCAAAACCACAATTAAAAAGTTATTTTAATTTAATTGTTGAGTTATTTACTTATTATTATTATTATTATAGACAAATTTGTTTAAATTCGTATTAGATAAATAAGGAGCAGATTTAATAAGATATTTCTTCATCTGCTACCTTTCATTTTATATTTTATACATTTTTTCTGTACATGTTTTTTCTTTTTCAATTACATGTATGTTAATTGTTGTAATTCATTATGTAAATATTTTCTTTTAATATGTTTTTTCTTCAATTACGTATATCATTATTATAAAATGAATAAATAAATAAATAATTGTTGTTCTTTGCAGTTTTGCGATGCACTTACTTTAATTCAGTTTATTTATATAGCACCAAATCACAACAGGCGTCATCTCGGGGCACTCAACAGAAACATGCACATACATTATTTAAAAAAAAAAAAATCAATTATTAAATTTGGCAGCACCTGAAAACATGTCTCCATGTTTTCAGGTACTGTTCCTGTACAAGCGGTGCGAGAGTTTGGTTCTCATTGCCGGCAGGAAGTCAGACCCCTTCAGGGTGGGAGTTGGTCTCCACCAGTGCTGCCTGTTGTCACTGATTCTGTTCATAACTTTCATGGACAGAATTTCTCGGTGCAGCCAGGGGGGAGGGAGTTCGGTTCAGTGGCCTCAGGATTCCATCTCTGCTCTTTGCAGATGATGTGGTCCTGTTGGAGTCATTGTGCCGCGATCTCCAGCTCTCACTGCGGTTCACAGCTGAGTGTGAAGCAGCTGGGATGAGAATGATAAAGCATTGTATCTGTTGTATAATTCAATGACTGTGCCACATTTGATTTATTGTGTTAATATATGGGGGAAAGCATGTAAAAGCAGCACAATGCCTATTTTTATTTTGCAGAAAAAACTGTAAAAATTATAACAAGAAAACATTACTGTCACCCATCTAGTGAATTATTTCATCAGTTGAAATTGCTGAAATTCTATGATTTAGTGGATTATAACATTGTGTTACTTGTGTATAGAGCTAAAAAAAAATACACTACCATTAAATATCCAAGTGTATTTTGTGAAAAGATCAGGCTGCTACAGTCTTAAAGGAAAAGATGTATTTGTTAGAGCTAAAAAAAAATACACTACCATTAAATATCCAAGTGTATTTTGTGAAAAGATCAGGCTGCTACAGTCTTAAAGGAAAAGATGTATTTGTAAAACTGCATATTAGAACTAGTTTAAAGGGAAGAACTACCGTAATTCAGGGAGTAGGATTGTGGAATAACTTAATGACAGAACTTAAGGAAGCCAAATCAACCCCGTCTTTAAGAAACTGGTTAAAGTTGAATTGTTAAACAAATATACATGAATGTATTTTTGAGTATTATATATAACTGAAGGTTGAATGAGTTATTTACTTGTTTTGTTATTATAGAACAATTTGTTTGAATTAGATAAATAAGGAGCAGATTTCATAAGATACTTTCTTCATCTGCTACCTTTCATTTTATATTTTTTGTTTTTAATTCATATAAGTCAATTGTTGTATTTCATTATTGTAAAATGAATACAAGTTTAAATAAATAAATAAAATTAAATAAAATAATCAGCCCCTCCAAACCTGAGGCCATAGTCCTCAACCGGAAAAGGGTGTTCTCTTCAGGTTGAGGGTGAGGTTCTGCCTCAAGTGGAGGAGTTCAAGAATCTCGGGGTTTTGTTCATGAGTGAGTGAAGAATGGAGCGTGATTGACAGATGGATTGGTGCAGCATCAGCAGTTTTGCGGACAATGAACCAATCCGTTGTGGTGAAGCAGTTTTGCGGACAATGAACCAATCCGTTGTGGTGAAGAGGGAGCTGAGCTGTAAGGCAAAGCTCTCTGTTTACTGGTCGGTCTACATTCCTCATCTCTGGTCATAAATTCTGGGTAGAGACTGAAAGAACGAGATTGTGGATACAGGAGGTTGAAATGATTTTCCTCTGCAGGATAGCTGGACTCTAGAGACAGGTACTCCAGTTTCCTCCCACAGACCAAAAACATGCATGTTAGGCTGATTGGTAACTCTGTATTGTCCCTGAGTGGTTGTTTGTCTCATTTGTCTCTATGTGTCCTTGTGATGAACTGGAGATCTGTCCAGGGTGTCTTCCATCTCTCACACAGTGATGGCTGGACATGGGCCCCAGTAACCCCGTGACCTATAGGAAGATGTGGGTAAAGATGATGGATGGCTGGAT
>JBBPBX010017073.1:33526-47286 GCA_038048925.1 Garcialebias charrua | reverse complement strand
GTTTTCCGGGCTTCACTACGCAGATTGTAGTCAAACAACGTTGTTTGTTTGGTCGTGTCGCTTTTGCCTTTGTTCTTTTTAGTTCGGTTAGGCATTCTTCCTTAGACTGTCACCTTTTTTTTGCATTTTATCGCAGTGAACAGCCGTTATCTTGCCATATTTGAGGCAGTAGCTGCGGAGCGAAGTTGCATGCGTCTGCTCAAGCGGCCGCCATAACCGGAAGTCCAACTGGGAAAAATAATTTAAGATAGCAAACAAAAGTACACTCCTCACTCCAGATACATTCTCCTGGAGCAAAATTAAACAAATCTGCTAAATTTTGATTCAAACAAAATCAAAACATAACGATGGCAGACGAAGAAGAAGTAGATGTGGCGCTGGTCACAGACTCAGGTGCAGACCCAAAGGTGAATCCTCCTGATTCAGATCCTGAATCAGATCATGAACCAGACCCTGAATCAGATCCTGAATCGGACAAAGAGTCAGATGCAGAACCAGATACAGAACCAGTGGACCCTGATCCTAAGGGTCCGGATCAAAAGCCTGGAAAACATGAGCCCGACCGTATTGATGTGGTTTTAGGGCAGCTTGCTAAGATATTCACAGATTATGGTAAAAAGGTGCCTGAACTGACTCCACTGACATTAAACGCTGAACTGTCAACAATGGCAAAAAGTCGCTCAAAAAAGGAAGCAAAAAAGGTCAGTATGGCGCGTTTAGCAAAGCTGGCCCTGTTACTAAAGGCAAGGTTGGACCAGGAAGTCAGGGAAAATTCAGCTCTAGAGCATGATTTGAAGCGTGAACAAAGCAAACGTAAGGCGGAAAGATCAACATTAAATGTTGATTTACAACTAGCTCGAGCTGAAGCTGACAAACTGCAGGTGGAGGTTCAGTCACTAAAACAGTCTCAGACGAACGATGCTGCTCAACTGGTTCACAAACAAAAACAGGCTGAGATTGATCGTTTAACTAAAAGTTTACAGGATGCAAATGAGACCCGTGATGAACTCATGAAATGCCAAGGTCATACTTTAAAGTTATACAATGAGACCACACAGAAAAATCTCAGGATTCAGGCACGACATGATGCGGTCATTCTTGAAAAAGATGAACTACACAGTCGGTGTTGTGAATTACAACGCGAGTCTATAGACAACCGAGCGGCATTAAAAGAATGCAGGGAGAAGCTGGCCTCAACTGAATACAAATTAAACCAAGAAAAGAAAAAACGTCTGGCATTAATTAAGGGTCAGTCTCTAGATGAGCCCAGACCTCCAACACCACCGCCTAGACCTCCAACACCACCGCCTAGAACACCAACACCACCGCCTAGAACACCAACACCACCGCCTAGAACACCAACACCACCGCCTAGAACACCAACACCACCGCCTAGAACACCAACACCACCGCCTAGAACACCAACACCACCGCCTAGAACACCAACACCACCGCGCCGTCCCTTAGGGCCTCTAAAACCGACAATCCCACCGGATGCACCGGTAAGTGGATCTGATAAAAACCCACAAATACCTCTATCAATGGCTGAACTACGGAATATGGCGAAAAGCATTCAAACCTTCGCTCCTGGCCCGATGGGCTCACATGAAACCAAGATCTATCTCGATGACCTTGATTTCCAGCTTCAACGCTTCCCAGAAGCTACAGCTGATGATAGAATCTGTCTGTTAAGGTTAACATCGGACAGGACAGTGCATGCTTTTATGAAGCGTCAACGAGAAGCAGTGATGAAAGACTACAGTCTTCTCTGTGCTGCGCTGATAAAGGAGTTTACTCCTTGCACGGGGCCCGATGGCATCATAGCAGCAGCTAACATCAAGCAAGGTAGGAATGAACACCCAAGGTCATATTATGACCGAATATTCCGTGCCTATTTCGGGGACAGATGCGAACCTGAAATGGAGGAGGAGGTAGGGTTTAAGTATATTTTCAGCCAAAACCTCTGCCCTGACATAAGGGAGAAAGTTCATGTCAGCGCGAACTACAAACGGAGGTCCATCGATGAAATAAGAGAGTGTGCGATAGATGTTTTTACAGGTCGCACACCAAACAAAACACCCTTTGAGGTGTGCCCGGGT
Organism: Garcialebias charrua; assembly: GCA_038048925.1. Taxonomy (NCBI): domain Eukaryota; kingdom Metazoa; phylum Chordata; class Actinopteri; order Cyprinodontiformes; family Rivulidae; genus Garcialebias; species Garcialebias charrua. The sequence goes on along the minus strand of JBBPBX010017073.1, from coordinate 45,187 downwards.
GAGATGGTCAAATCCAACTCACTAGAGCTGGAAGGGGCGCGGAAAACGACTCCTTCTCCTACAAAAGGTGAGAAAAAACAGAATTTTCGACCTGACAAAACACGTAGCGAAGGTGTCCGCTGGAACTATGACCCGAAGTGGCTCAGACAAGACCCAGAGTTCGGAAGACGATATCAAAAGGGGGGTGCACGTCCTAAGGATAAGAAAGATGGTCACAAGAGTAAACCATATAACAATGGGTGGTCCCGACAGGAACCCCCAAGTCAAGGACAAGCCCCTCCTACCCCTCGAACAGAACAGTCCGAGACAGGCAAAAAATCGCAAAAGTTCCAGAGGAAAGGCCGTAGCCCTCTGTCCCCAGAAGACATGGAGAGCATACGTCAGATGTTCGAAGTGTGGGGTAATACAAAAAATGAGAACAAACCTGGTGTGATGTGTAGCACTATCATTGATAGTAACTCTGAGCACACAAATAACATCAATGCCACAATTGATGACAATCACCAAGATACTGATGGTCAGGCTCCTGGCAATCAGGGTAACGACAGTCAACAGAACGTTAAATGTATCCATGACATCGTTGTTACGGAGTCCGAGAACCCCTCGTCTGGAAAAGGGGGGGAAAGCTCACTCACCAATGATAGTGGCTCGCCACAAACTGAACACTCAGACCCATGTGTGTCTGCACTACCAGTACTGATAAATGAAAGTCACACAGTCAGGGGTAGACGTGATAAACGTCGGAGAAAACCTGATAGGTTCCTGTGTAACATTATCAGAAAGGGGCCCGCTAAGAAAGCTTACCTGTCCATCACGTTGGAAGGGGTCCTCACAAAAGAGGCCCTCTTGGATGGTGGGGCAGACATATCCATTATGTCACCCACACTGTTGGAAGAGCTACGGCTAGCTGCTAACGGTGTTGACAGGGAAATACCCCTCAAAGAATGTGCTATAGTCTTGCAGGGCCTCTCGGATACGAGTACAACCCTGACAGCTATAGCCATGGTTCACATGCAGATTGGTGAAACGACATTGTACCACCCGGTACACGTGTCCACCGTTGACTCATTCCCATTTTTGGTTGGCCAAGACTTTATAAACCGCTTTGACGCGATTATAGATTATGGCGATCAAACAATGTGGACCAGAGTGAGCCAACCACTGCCGATCGATATGCCTACACAAGGTGACACTGACTGTTTAACAGCAGGTACCTCAGAAGGCACAAGGGAATCCTCAACTGAGAGCACAATCCCGGTAAGTGAACCTTCCAAAATAGGTGAGGCAGAAGAGAGCCCCCTCTGCGAGCTGAAACAGTCGGCGCTCACCGAACACTACCTACCACAGGTAGTCAAAGGTGTTGAGATCCAAGGATCCCACACCGATGATGCTGTTCTATCTCCTTGGACGGAGAAATCAGCGATCAGCCAAGCTGTCTATGGAACCTTGGTTAAGAAACAGTTGGGTCTAGATATGAACAAAAAGGCTTTCCGCTTTTCGTTAGACCCCAACGATAAACAGGTAATGACCGCAATAGGGATCATTGACCTGAAACTAATCTGGAACCAACGAGAACTGGATCACCCGTTCCTCGTGGTCCCGAACTTACCACATGCAACCTACATAGGCTCCGACATTTTGGTAAGATTAGGTGTCCGAGTGGACATCAACAACAATGTACTGTGGTCACTAGACACGGCCACAAAGGACTCTCCTGTGCTGAACAGAGAACCTTAAGGCTGGACAGACCATTCCAGAGGTCTGTCAGATTGCTAACAGCCATAACACTGCGGTACCACCTCAGGTTATGAACAAGCCAGTGATGTGTCACATCATGAAAGGACAAGCTATTAGCACAAAACAGGCATACTTTCAACCATCTCCTATGTTTTTCAACTTAGGACTGTCCATGGAGGCCACATGCCAAGTGACCCTCGACTGCAGAACCACGACTGTTGCTGTGTGCAACACAAGCACAGAAGAGGTACTGATCCCAAAAAACACACAGCTAGGATGGTTGATCTCTACTGATTTTCATGATTTTGAGCTAAGCATTCCATTTCTGGGAGGACTCCCAGAAAACTTGATCCCAAATCAACACACGGGGCAAGTCTTGTTCACGAAACCAACACAGGCCATAGCTCTTTTCTCCCCCACTGAGTCCGACCAGGACACTGTCCGCAGGTTCGGTTTCAACAAAGGAGACAGTCTATGCCCCCAAACTTACAGTGCACTACCTGTTGACAGGTTTTACGACACTGAAGGGGACTCACTGGAGCTCCCCAAAGAACAAGAACCCCTCTCAGTTGCTTCACAGATTGACCAGGTGGTCGCCCAAGCCGACGCCCTGAAAACTGATGAAGAAAGGGACAAACTTCGCAAAGTTCTTCTAAAATATGAGAGATCATTCTCGACTGACTCGATGGATTGTGGGTTGACCACGCTCCACACAGTGAGCATCCCAACCCCGCCTAATGCTCCCCCTGCATTTGTCAGACAGTACAAGATTCCTCTGGCAGCACATCAACCTATCAGAGAAATCATTAATGACCTGTTAGAAAAAGGTATCATCCGATACTGTAACAGCACTTACTCTGCGCCTTTATGGCCGGTGTTAAAACCAAATGGTAAGTGGAGACTCACTATAGACTACCGAAAGCTAAACAAACAAGTTCCCTTATCCAGATGGCCTATGACGCAACTCCAACAGGAACTGCCCAAGGTCACCAATGGTAAGTACTTCTCGACCCTCGACGTCGCCTCTGGTTTTTGGACCATCCCTGTGCGCGCCGAGGACCAGTACAAACTAGCTTTCACTTTTGGTGGCCGTCAGTACACCTTTAACAGGTGTCCCTTTGGCTACGCTAACTCACCTGCAGAGTTCAACATCTTCTTGAACAAAGCATGTCCAGACGCCCACGAGCGTGGGACACTGATCTACGTGGACGATGTCCTTTTGAGGCAGCCAACACTGGACTCACATTTGGCTGAGATCGACCACGTTCTGAATCAGCTGACAACTGCTGGTGCTAAGATATCACTGTCAAAATGCCAATGGTGCAGAACCAAAGTGGACTACGTTGGCCTACTTGTAGGTCCTGACGGAGTACAACCACAGCTGACTCGCACCCAAGGCCTCGACAATCTCAAAGTCCCCACCAATCTCAAAGAACTACAAAGTTTTCTGGGCGTGTGTAACTACTCGAACCAATTCATCGAAAACTATGCGGACCTTGCGAAACCACTGACTGAACTCCTTAAAAAAGACGTACCATTTGTTTGGACTGACAAACAGCAACAGGCAATGGACGCTCTTATAAACAGGATCAAGTCAGCCCCTTGTTTAGTCTACCCAGACTACAACAAAGAGTTTTACTTGGAAGTGGGCTTCTCAGCTCATTGCATAAGTGCAGGTCTGTACCAGATACACGACAGAGACAAACGTGTAGTAGCCTACGCCAGCAAAACGATGGCAGGCCCCGAGTTGAGATTCTCAGACTGTGAGAAAGCTTTACTGACCACAGTGTGGGCAGTTAAACATTTCTCCAGCTACATTGGTGGACAGAAAATCATTGTGGAAACACAACACCAGCCAGTGACCTTTCTTAACAGTGAACGCATCAGAGATGGTGTGGTGACAAACTCACGTGTTGCAACGTGGCTCATGGCGCTTCAAAGTTTTAACCTAGACATACGTTATGGTCAAAACAAGAAGTCTCATCTGGGGACGGACTTGGCAATCTGCCAGAAGTGTACACAAGATGTACCAGCCACCCAGCCGCCGGTTGAGGTAAAACCCCCAGTAACTGAAGACCCGAATCACCACTTCTTTGATGACAATATCTGCAAAGATATGACAACATTGTACGTGGATGGATCTTCATTCCTCCGCGACAAAATCTGCAGAGCAGGTGTTGGAGTAGCCTGGCCCTCGCCTTCCTGCACAGCTCCGCTCAATTCTCATTTCCCTTCACTGCACAGTCTGGGACTTGTCCCATAGACAAGGATATCTCCGGTAGATTTTTGACCGGACCAATCAGAGAGCAGAAGGCGGAGTTTTGAACGACGTCGACTGACGTCATTCAAAATGGCTGCCGCCACGAAGGAATTTTCAATAAAACAAGGTAAAAAACTATTATTTCATAGCTGACGTTATATCAGAAGTGTTCCTGAGCTTAACAGTTCCTAAATCAATTCACGAAATGGTCAAATCTGCTGGATATTAAATAGTTTCGGTTTGATATTTTCCAAACAGCCTCGGGTGCGCTACGAAAATAAATGATAAAAAATCGAATTTTATCTCAAATGTTTCATCTAGGCCAACAGTCAGTAAATTAAAGACATATAATTACACACTGGTGGCAGAAAAAATATCCACCGAGTGGTTTCTGAGCAATTTATCTGATAGCCTGGACCTCGCCAGGCTAAACTAACAAAACTCTGCCTCCTGTTCTCTGATTGGTCCATTCAAAAATCTCCAGGAGAAATCGTTGTCTATGGCAGAGATGCCAGACCCTAGTCCAAAGCGAAGTGAAGGACAAGGGTCTGGTTTAAACCAGGCTAGTGTTGGAGGGGTCCTCCTCCAAGACCAAGAGCAGATAACTTTCAGCTACAAATTAGGCTCTCAGACTTCTCAGTATGCTGAGATTGCAGGAATCCTAATAGCTCTCCAGATGGTAGTAGAACGCTCCATCAAGACGTTACCTTTCATTTTTTTTATATTTTGTACAATATCATTTATAGGTTGAGGTTGAGGAGCATCAAGTGTAGAACCACTAGACTGAGGAACAGCTTCTACCCTGAGGCTGTTAGACTCATGAATAAATAAAAATAAAATAAAAAATAAACACTGCAAAATATCACATTGTGCTGATGCTGATCTGTTTTCTTGTTGCTGTGTTCATCTGTGTTCATCTGTGACCATCTGCTCATACAAACTCATGTTCGTGCTGCTGTTTATTCCCACTATATTAGGCTTAGTGTATTACTAGTTGATGTTTTTCTTAGTTAGTTCTAGATGTTATTACTGTTTTTCTCTTGCATTTGTTGTTGGATGTAACTGGGACCCCGTGTACATAATCTCGTTTTCATCACATGTAGCACATGCGGTGCAAATGACAATAAAGACTCTCTGACTCTGACTCTGATTTATGAGATTGTCTTGTATTGTTTCTTTTGTAAAAAAAATGAACAAATTTAATAAACATAAACATTCATACACTGATGGGAGTCGGACACACATCAGAGGCAATAACACAGCTGCCCTCAGCTGAAGAGGACTATTATTTAATAGGTGTAAATAAATGTCTAAAAATAAAGTAATGTATAGTAATGTAATAGTTCATTTTTTAGACATTTATTTTGTAGAGTTACAGCTGTTTGTTAATAAATGTTGCTGTGTGACAACTGGGACAAAGCTTTGACTCAGAAATATATTTTTGTTATTCTTTTATGGAAAGAAAATTATATCGAGATATCAAAGTCAAAGTCAACTTTATTGTCAGATCTGCAATATGTACTGTACAGGACATACACAGGACCGAAATTGCGTTTCTCTCAGTCCCTCGGTGCAACAGTAAACATCTAAACATTGAAACACTGAAACATATAATAATAGACATAAGCATAAAATAGTAAAACTAACACTGTCCTGAGTTTTTTGCATAGTGGTATAAGAGTATGAAAATTTACACCAACTCTAAAACTAAAACATTAAACATTTAATGAACATAATACTGTCCTGAGTTTTTGCATACTAGTATAAAAAAAGAGTATAAAAAGTATAACTAAAATAAACTAAAGGTTTCTAGCATTGACATTTGCAAAGTGGCAAAGCAGCGTATGAGTTAATGTACACAGTACATGCACGAGGTAGTAGTTGATGTTGTTATAGAGGCAAAAAGTGGCATATGCAGTAAGGCACATTGGGCATCCTAAACAAGACCGGTCAGAGCACACTGTATATGTATCAGCAGCGGTGCAGATATTAGAGTAGTGTAAATGTAAACAGTAGCAATTAAATATAAGCAGTAGTAATAAAAGTAAACAGTATTAATAAATGTAAACAGAGAATGTAAACAGTACCATGACTATAGGCAGCGATGCAATACAAACATCAGTGCAAGTATGAGAAGTAGTGCAAACTGTATGAGCACATGACCGAGAGTTTAGTGAATAACCCGTCTGATGACACAGAGTCCAGTGCCAAAATCTTTGTGTTGAGTGGTAATGTGTGAGAAAGTTTTAGTGTTAAGGCAGTTCAAATGGGAGAGGGGGCAGAGCAGGCAGAGTGTTTAGCATCCTGACTGCCTGATGAACAGAGCTGTCTCTCAGTCTGCTGGTTCGAGCCTGGAGACTCCTCAGTCTCCTCCCTGATGGCAGCAGTCTGAAGCAGCTGTGTAGTGGGTGTGTGGGATCACCTGCCATGCAGAGGGCTTTCCGAGTGAGGCGTTTGCTGTGTAAGTCCTGCAGTGAGGGAAAGGAGGTGCCTGATATACAGGTAGTCCCCGATTTACGAGCGAGATCCGTTACAACGAGGCGCTCGTAAACCGGAAATCTCGTAATTTGGAACGGTTGCCATGTCTCTCGTAAGTCCGAAATTTCGCTCGTAAATTGGAACGGTTTCGCTAGCGCGACTACAAACACTCTATTTTCATCAAAAAACTGCTTATGAGTGCATAAAAATGATCGGAAACGTGTGTCCATATGTTTATCTAACTAACTGTGGTGAAAAAACACATGAAAACTCAGTATTTTTTGCGTTTTTTCCAAAAATTCGCCAGCTCGTAAGTCTGGAACCTCGTAGATCAGAGCGCTCGTAATTCGGGGACTACCTGTATATTGTATATCGCGATATATCACAACAATATCGAGATATGATTTTTTTGTCCATATCGCCCAGCTCTATGACATGTTCCTGTTTTTGATTTTCTACATCTACCTTATACTCTGTCTGTTTTGCTACTTTGATCTTTGTTTTAACTTGTTAAAAAAAAATCTGTATTTCTCTCTTATGATGGTTTATTGTTCAAGAAAAATCTACTGTTGCTGTTGTCATCATTCTTTAGTTTGTAGACAGGTCTCTCTTGTAAATAGCACTTTGAGATTTTTATTAATGAAAAGTGCATTACAAATTGAATTCATTATTATTATTATTAAATGAGTCCTCGAGGCTCAATGAGATTAACCTACCTAAATAAAGGTTGAATGAATGAAAAAATGAGCTGGACACGCCGGTTCCCCCAGACCTTGTCGTTTTGTTGAAAAAATCTTGTCAATAGAGTTGATCGTCCATGATACCAGATCCATAATCTTAATTTACATTCGGTACTGTATATGAGTACCCGAGGCGCATCAGACACACAGAGAGCAGAGCAGGGAGACGGGGGTGGGGGGTGGGAGTCAAAGCCATATAAAGAGAGAGTTCTGACACTCTTTGAACTCGCCGACAGGCGGTCACGTGGTTCATGTAGCTCTCATTCGTTCCAAACTACGGCTATGGAAACCTTGTGGAGCTACGCCCTCTGGCGGCGACGGAGCGCTACTGCAGGCAGCTTCAGACTGTAACCAGAGCCATGGAACAAATCGCCCCCTCCATGACCCACGTCACTTCCGCATTCCATTCTTACAATGGAACTCTATGGAAGTGTCGCAACTCTCACTTTTGCTGCGTTCCAGTAACCTCGTATTGTGGGAATTTCCAAGGTCCCAGTGGTGGATTTAAACCGGAACGCCCGCTCCAGTGGGGAACTCCCATTCGTGAAGTGGGGCAATTTTTTCGGCCCCCAGTTTATCCCAGTGACGATTTCAAAATGGCGGCTACTCGCGTCTTCAGTAAGTGAACTCCTTAACTTTTACTAAAATAACAGTTGTAAAATGTTGTTGTGTGTTTTTTAATCGCACACACAGCTTAAGTGTATGCTTGTGAACACAGATCCCATTAAAAACCTGTGTTTAGTTGCATGTCATGCGGCGTACGGCTGTTTTTCTCATTGTTTGGATCACAACAGTTCTGTAGGCCAGCGGCAGCGACTTTCATTCGCCACATGGCGGTTACACAGTTCACTACAGAACTGTTGTGAAATAATAAAATGTATTTTATTATTTAGCACATTAAAAAAGTAACTATTAGTTATGAATTTTATTTTAAAATATATATTTTTTACCCTTGTTTTCTTTGGCGCTGTGGCTTATTTTTGTTAGGCAACCCAGAACTAAACACACATTGTTTGTTGAACTGACTATAAATTAGCACTAAACTGTGGTAAAAAATATATATTTGGTTTCCAAAGATCCGTGTTTAGAAACATTCTATAATCCTGTATGATATTTATGTGTTAGGACGTGTATATTTGTGTAGTAAGTGTGTGTTTGTGTTTGTTTTCAGTCTACCTCGACCAGTACAACAACATGTTTGTTGATGAGCAGAGAACAACAACATTTTCTGGCAGCCTGTATCGCAGTGCAGGGGATTTGTCCTGTTTGTACATTGATGCAAACCTCACTATGAAAGTTGAGCTTATCCAACCTGCACAGGACAGCACAGCTGGTAAGATTTTGGAGAAATAAGTTTTAATGCAAACCAAACCAATTACTGTATAATGAATTTAACAATACTGTGTTTTTTTCTTTTAAAATGATTTTTTCAGAGAACTGTGAAGACTCTCCATCAACCAGCAGCCACGCAGAGTCCCCCATCCGCGAGAATGACAGTTTTAATAAAGAACAGACACTGTTCTCGATTGAACACATGCGTGTTCCACTCGCAAGCGAAGGTCTAGTGAGGTTTTGGAGTTCTTCCGCCAGTCAGAGGAAAACAGTCAACAGCGACATCAGGACATGATGGAGCAAATGAAATCAGCCCAGATGCTACAAAAAAATGTAGCTGTACTGTAAACTTTCTTATTGTTTTGCACAAAACAACTTCTGTTTTTTTTTAAAGTTTTTTTTGTTTTCACATTGTTTATTTTGCTCAGGTTCGGCCCAGTAAAAATGTTTGGTTTTCAGTGCCTTTGATTGTATGAATTTTGAAAATGCTGTTCTGTTGCACATTTTGTAATTAAAACTGAAACTTTCAGACAACTGAGATTGGAACTTTTGTCACAACTCAAAGACAAAATGCTGTATTTAAAGAAAAATGTTTATTAAGCTTCATTATAGCAGTCTTTTAAGTACATTTGTACAGACAGTTTTGTCATGAACAACTGCGCTAATGTAGGAAGTTTCAAAACAACATACTACCTATTATTTTTTTCTTTTACACACCGGAATTCTAAGAGTTATTCATTTTCATCATCCTCCCTGGGGGACCCGTCTGCATGCTGCTGACAAATTTGTGATGGCCCACGTCCCAAGTTGTGGAGGATGCAGGCAGCCACTATGATCTTCACCACCACAACAGTTCTGGTATTCTGCACGTCACGAAGCCGTCTCCACCTGCACTTCAAACATCCGAAGGCTTGCTCCACAATCACCCTTCCACGGCTGATTTCAGCGTTACGTTGCTTGTCTGCTTCACTTAGAGCACCATTGTTCTTCAGGATGGATGGGTTTTCTGCCAGCATGGTAGGGTCCAAGACAACTCTGCAATGGGAAAACAGTGTTTATTTCAGACAGACATAAAGTTAATAATGAGCTGCAATTCTCTGTCATTTTTTCATCATTTGACTTCTTGTTTATGTGAAAAATACACATTTCAGACAGCTACTTTCAGGAAACTGTTGGAATCTGGAGAATAGTTGAATCTCTTGGAATCCTGGCAAAACAATGCAGATATGTTCCTGTCTTTGATTTATACATCTACCTTATAATGTTTTTCTAGTCTTTGATACTTTGTTTTAAAAGAAAAAATATATATTTCTCTCTTGTGTTTATTGTCTATTATTTAAGGAAATTCTACCATTGCTGTTAATCATTCTTTAGTTTGTAGCAGGTCACTTTTTTAAATGAGTTCACGAGGCTCAATGACATTTACCTGACTAAATAAAGGTTGATTGTAAAAAAACAACAACAGTACTGTAGTGTCAGGCTACAAACCAAAACTTTCTGATGGTGTTATATATCATAAAATCAATCACCTTTATTTTACCAGTTATTTTGCACGTTCGAGATCACTTTTACAAGGGTGACCTGGTCAAGTGGTCAGCAGGGTTAGCAACCGGTGTTAGCAACTTATTTATTTAGCAAAATAAAGCAACCACTGTACAGTTTCTTCAACATATCGTAAACCCCCTACATGTTTTGCTGTGCAGTGAGCGAAGACGTTTTTTTTTTTTAGCTGTAAAGCCAGTTTTTCTTTTTCCCAACGAGAAAAATATATATTAAATCTATTACCTTCGGCGTTCATCTTTCTTCTTTGACATGTTCTGTGTCTGGAGTGCATATCTGGTTGTCTGGAGTGCATATCTGGTAGTCTGGAGTGCATATATGTTTATTAATTTATTATATTCCGAAACAGCAACAAAAACAATGCGTGCGTCCATCTTGTTTTACCACCAGGGTAACCGGAACGTGTTTTCAAGTGGTAGATGGGGAGATGACGTCACTGCCACTTCGTAGTTCCCAAAATACGAGGTAACTGGAATGCAGCAAGAGATCTCTGGGGGGAGGGGGGAGGGCAGCGAGTTCTCACAGCTTTCAACTCCAGGAGAAGTTTTGCAGACAGCCTTCTTTCAAGGTCGCTCAGAGTCCCGATTAGATTAGTCGCTTTATTTATTTTCAGGTCAGGCCACAGTGTACTTTTGACTGCAGCCTTTCAAGTCCAGGTGCTGTTCAGGTCCAAATCGCCGAATCATGTGAGGTTCCGAGCTACAAATCCTCAACTGTGCCCTGATTGAGCCCGGACGGCTGTAAACGAGTCCCAAAACGCACTGCAGGTCCGCGGCTGTCCACCGCTGCTCCCATCGTGTGGTTCAGTTCGTACAACAGCTGGGAAGTTGAGGTCATAGCCCGGATCAAAGAATCTTGCTGGGTAGGAAGTCTCGCCAGCGCATCGCCGCAGTAGCCTTCCTCAGCTTCCAGTAGCAGAAACCTCCGCCAACGCCAAAAAACAGAGTAGCTGCCACCAATATCCAAATAATCCACAAATCTTCCACGTCTTCGACAGAAAGAACGGTCAGACACATTGGCTTCCACTCGCTCCGAGTCCATAATGTATCCCACCGCATGCGTGTCGAAGGGGCAAGCCGCTTCTCCTGGCCCGGTGCGTTTCGTGGAAAAAAATTTATCAATGGAGGAAACAGCCCACGTAAATCCATTTCAAATTGGTTCGAGTGAGCGCTGAAGAGTTACAGACGAGACAAAATGCAAAAGCAGGGAGGAGGAAAAACTTAGGGAGGAGAGGAGTAAAAAGAGATGCGACCTGCTTTGCAGAGAGCCATGTTTGTGACATGTGAAAACACCAATCCATCCATCCATCTATCCATCCAGCCATCCACTCACCCATTATCTTTACCCACTTCTTCCTTTTCGGGTTGCTGGTGTTACTGGTGCCCATGTCCAGTACAGTCACTGTTCGAGAAGCAGGGGACACTGGACAGGTCTTCAGTCCATCACAGGTTCAAAGTTTTTTTTTAATTGTCATTCGCATTACGTGGTACATGAGGTGGAACGAAATTGTGTGCTCCAGGTCCAGTTACACCCACAAAATTATATATATATATA
>JBBPBX010017073.1:0-16706 GCA_038048925.1 Garcialebias charrua | reverse complement strand
TGGCGCTGTTATTGTCAGACTGAGCGCACAGAATAGTTTTTTCACAGAGTAAGAAGCCACAGCAGCGCATGAGAAGTTTTAGAAAGTGCAGTGAAGATACAGCATGGAGAAATATTTAACAGGGATGAAAAGAAAGGCGAAGACAGACGAAGATAATAAGAAAGCGTATTTAGCCTTGGCTTCACTGTGACGAAGGTGGGAGATGAGGAAAGACCGGTGTGTCTGTTATGTCTTAAAATATTAGCAGCGGACAGCATGAAGCCTAATAAATTAAGACGTCACTTAACCACATTACACCCCAATCACGCTGATAAGCAAAGTATTTTCAGCATAAATATTATTATATAAATAATCCAAAGAAGAAAAAAAAAAATCAGTCAGACCAGGTTGGACTCGAACCTGCGTCATCTGCATGAAAGGCAACAGTCTTAACCATTGTCCCATCTGATATATGTGGAAGTCTGCAGGTCTACTCTATTTAAAGGAAACGCTCCTCCTGAATTATTATCGCATTTTAACTACATAAGTATCACGTTTTTACTACTTAGTATCACGTTTTTACTACATAATTATCACGTTTTTACTACATAGTATCACGTTTTCACTACATAGTATCACGTTTTTACTACTTAGTATCACGTTTTTACTACATAATTATCACGTTTTTACTACATAGTATCACGTTTTTACTACATAGTATCACGTTTTTACTACATAGTATCACGTTATTACTACTTAGTATCACGTTTTTACTACATAATTATCACGTTTTTACTACATAATTATCACGTTTTTACTACATAAGCTCCAAAAAAATATTTTCATGGTTGAATGCAATGCCCTTCCGTAGGAAAGCCCACAGATACACCACAAAAAATTATATGACCTACATTTGGTCCCCTTTAAAGAAAAATATTAGTTTCAGAGGAAAATGTCTGCTCTTCAGGTGCTGTTTAAACAACTGGTAAAAGTGTAGAGTGTTATAGTCACTGCAAGAATGATGAGAAACCAGATGAACCAGGCCCAGCTCGTGGCCTGCAAACAGGTTCAGGGTGTAAACTTCTTCATCACTTCCCAGCAGGAAGTGATGAAGAAGGCCGCAGGCTGTGAACACCACCTGCTTCTATGTGATGTTGCACAACTCCTTTTGATTTAATATCTCCTAAATGAATCAGTATCGGGTTATAGGAAGTGAATCAGCATTCTGTAATCCCCAGGAAGTGGTACGGTGTGTTATTATGAGCAGGAGATTAAGTCAGATTGGCACTGGTTGTACCAACTTCCTCCCTCTAATAAAGGATTGACCTTGTAACTAACCCAAAGTAATTTTAAATTGCAAATAAGTTATGAACATTTAAACTGTTAAAACAAACAGACACAAGTTGTTGTGATTTCAACAAGTTTATTTCAAGTATTCAACCTTAACTCCACCATACTTTAAAAAAGCAGCTTGAGATGTGAGGTCATCATATTCCATAGGTCAAACATAATGAATGAAGTCACTAAATGTTCACACTTGTGTTCGTGTTGAAGCAGCACGTGCACACAGTGCGTGGGCCAGGCCCAGCAGCAGCATGACTGAACAAAGTCCACACAGCAGCAGGATGTGTCTCTGTTCCTCTTTCACACTTTCACAGTTTCTGGTGAAGAAGACAGGAAACTCCCGGGAGTTCTGCTTCACTTCTCTGGTGATTCACGCGCATCACGCGCGCTTTGACTCAGCAGCAGTCACTGGTTTGGACTCACTGAACTGGAGATGAGTCATAAGAGACGACACAACCAGTTCCACCGCAGCTTCCTGCCTGTAGCTCTGTCAGGACGCGTCCCCGTCCCCTCCTGGGCTCCTTGCTCCTCACGATGAGGGGGGCTCCGCCAGCCGGGCAGGTGCGCTCAGAGTTGAACCCGAGACCTGGCACCATGTGGCACCATGTGGCACCATGTGGCACCATGTGCTCCCTGACGCAGGTCAGCTGCTTTGGTGCATGTGTTGATAAGGAGTGGAGGTCACTCCTCTCACAAAGTTTCTGCTGGAGGTGTTGTTCAGAACGCAGAGACCACCTGGTTCAGAGACAAAGTGCTCAAGGAGTCCGCGGCCCCCGCGCGACAGCTGCCCAGCGGGGCCGCATGCCGCTCCTCCCCGGGCTCCAGCCTCCTCTGGGCCGCATGCCGTTCCTCCCCGGGCTCCAGCCTCGCCCTCTTGCTGGGCAGGAAGTCCGGGGCCGCCGCCGCCTTGCCCCGGCGCTTCCTGCACCGCCTCGCTGGGCTCAGGTTCTCCTTGTCCTCTGTGATTTCACTGTCCTCCTCCTCCTCCTCCTCACTGGCCGGCTCCTCTGAGTCTGAGGAGGTCTCTGTGTCCCTGCTTGTCCTCTGGGGCTCCGGCTCAGTGGGCTCCTCCTGACTGGAGCTGGTGTCCATGGCCTCCTCCTCCGGAGCGGACTGCGCCTCGCTCTCCGCCCGGGAGGAGTGGTAGATGTCCCGGGCGGACCTCATGACCAGGGAGAGCAGGAGGCTCCGGTGCAGTCTCAGTCCTCCTCTCTGGCTCCTGGAGGAGTACAGCTTGCTGATCGACACGGCCAAGATCCGTTTGGCTTCCATGTTCACCTCCATGGCTGTTGTGGCACTCATCATCATCGTCATTGTTCGATGCGTAATTACACACGGTGCTTCAGGCACCGTCAGGAAACTCTTTTCTCCTCTGGTCCTAAATGTGACTTGAGTTTCTTCTTCTCTGGTTCCACTGGCTCCTGATCAACTGGTCTGAGCTCTGGTCTCTGCTGTGGACCAGCTGTGCTCTGAGAAATGAGGACGTGAGTAACTGGGCGGTGTTTTATGTCTCCAGTGACGTAAAGTGAACCTCATTCCTCTCAGTGGCGCCGCCTACACCTGCTGTGCACGCGCACACATGCACACCATCTGTTCCGTCTGACGATTTTTTTTATTTATTAATTTTTTTCTCACAACCTTTTTTTTTTATCATTTTGCTGGTTTCTTGTGGAGCCTACATGTCCCACGGTTCATTACAGACAGGTCCTCATCTTCTCCCAACATGAGACTAAATCTTTTATTTTTTTTATTGTATTTGTAATGGAAATGAAATGAATGAATAAATAAATAAATAAATGTTTTATCAGACTCGTTACAGCAGTGACTTTATGGCAACTCGAATCTTAAGAAAGTTTGAAGCATTAAAAATGTTAAGTTTTACTCCAGGACACTTTGTTTCTAATATCTTTATAAGAATGTGATTATTAATTCAAATAAACATCATAATGCTGATGTGTTCAGCTCTTTAAACTTTTCTGAACGGTGTGGAAAAATAAACCAGTTCAGCCTGGTGACATAATGTCTCTCACTGTTTACATGCTGGTAAAAAAAAAAAAAAAAAAAAAACGAGCAGCAGTTCGAAGAATTTCCGTCTCCAGTCCAGGACTCTCTGTTTCCCTCCTCTACACACACAGGCACGCGCTACGTCACTCACACACACATAAACACACTCGGGCACCTTCCTTATATGGACTATCCGGTAGTTGAAATAAATAAATAAATAAAAAAGTCCTGAGGGAGGGTGCGCGCTCAGTGGAAATCAAAATAGCAGTGACGCGAACGCGCAACCGCAGCCCCTCCTCTCTCTCGGCGGCGCGCAGGACTAATTACGTCATACGCGCTCCATATTTGGTGATGTCACCGGTGTACCCAAACAGCGGAACAGCTGAGGTCAAACGGCACGAGCACGCAGCAAAACACACACAGCAGCTGCATTTTCAATACAAGTGCATGCATTTGTGAATTAATCTGCACGAATGCAAGGAAAAAGCTGTTGAATCAATAATAAGTCATTCATAATAATAATAAACCAGTCATTCATAATAATAATTTTTGATTTGATGTTTATTCATTCATTTTAAAAGAACAATACAAGACAGTTTCATCAGATATAAGAATACAAGTAGGATAAAATGAAGGGAGCAGAAAGAAGATGAAATCTTATTATATCTGCCCCTTTAATAATAATAATAAACCAGTAATAAACCAATAATAAACCAGTCATTCATAATAATAATAAACCAGTCGTTCATAATATTAATAAACCAGTCGTTCATAATAATAATAAACCAGTCATTCATAATAATAATAAACCAGTCATTCAGCACATTCAGGGCAGCACGGTGGCACAACTGGTAGAGCTGCTGCCTCTCAGCAAGCAGGTCCCTGGTTCAAATCCCGGTCCGGGGGCCTTTCTGGGTGGAGTTTGCATGTTCTCTCCGTGCATGCGTGGGTTTTCTCCGGGTGCTCCGGTTTCCTCCCACAGTCCAAAAACATGCATGTTAGGCTGATTGGTAACTCTAAATTGACCCTGGGTGTGAGTGAGACAGGTCCCTCTTGTAAATGAGTCCCCGTGGCTCAACGAGGCTAGCCTGTATAAATAAAGGTTGAATGAATGAATGAATGAATGAATGAATTCATAATAATAATAAACCGGTCATTCATAATAATAATAAACCAGTAATTCATAATAATAATAATAAACCAGTCGTTCATAATAATAATAAACCAGTCGTTCATAATAATAATAAACCAGTCGTTCATAATAATAATAAACCAGTCATTCATAATAATAATAAACCAGTCGTTCATAATAATAATAAACCAGTCGTTCATAATAATAATAAACCAGTCATTCATAATAATAATAAACCAGTCATTCATAATAATAATAAAAACCAGTCATTCATAATAATAATAAACCAGTCGTTCATAATAATAATAAACCAGTCATTCATAATAATAATAAACCAGTCGTTCATAATAATAATAAACCAGTCATTCATAATAATAATAAACCAGTCATTCATAATAATAATAAACCGGTCATTCATAATAATAATAAACCAGTCCCTCAACTCCCATCAGAAAATGTGTCATTTCTTTGATTAAAAAAAAAAAAAGTTTCAATGAAGACTTTCTTCTTCTTCTTTCGGTTGCTCCCTTCTTCAGGGCTCGCCACAGTGAACTAATAAACACTTGATAATTTGATGCAGACACAACCACAGACCACCGAGCTACCACAGCCCTCTGTGTGGAGCAGAGAGCTGATATCTAGGGCACCCAGGGGAGCAGATGGTGGGGGTTAAAGGCCTTGCTCAAGGGCACAGAGTGGGGCAAACGAGGGTGGAGGCGGGTGTTTCACCTTTCCCTCCCACATATTGATGTTGCTGGTTCAGGGAGTTGAATGTGTGACCTTCCAAGCACGCTCACTTTCACAATCATTAAATGTAAAAATTAAAAAGTCTAAAACTGTTACTGTTTTATGTGGGATTTAACGTTTATATACAGTAATTCTTTGAGGTCGTTACAAAAACTAATTTATCCTGTCTAAAAGTAAATTTGCACTTCTTACCAATGACTGCGCAGAGACTAAAAAAAAAGAAGTGTTTTGTTGATTCTTTGTTGCAACAAAGCTTATTGGCTGTGAAGCTTATATTGTTGGAAAGTCTGTTTATATTCCTTAGATGCAGAAATATTTTACATTTATTAGGAAATGGCAAAAAAATACTTACCCAAACGTTGGTATATGCCAAACATCTTATTCTGCTATGGGCTCTTGTTTGAGTTTCTGGCACTCCAGGTGCTGACAGTCAGGTGGTTGAACACTTGTAGGATCAGCTGGGGTGTGCTTTTTGTTCCAAACTCAGTCACATTAGCTGACATAACAAATGTTCATCAAAGATTGGGATACCATCCTACAGCAGAGTGTGAACAAGCTGATGAGCAGCATGAGGAGGAGCTGTTGTGGCTGTGTGTGTGTGTTTTTTTTTTCATTCATTCAACCTTTATTTAAACACATAAGTCACATTGAGCCTCGAAGACTCATTTACAAGTGAGATCTGTTGGACGGACAATAAAAGTGGTGAAAAATGACACACGGGGTTTGGAGACAAAAAAATTCCTAACACATTTTTGACCTCTGCTTGAAGGTCAAAAATGTGGTAATGAAAAAAGTCTTGCACACAAGCACATAATGACGCCAACATTACGGAGGGGTGGGGAGCTGCCGACGACAGCCAGAGGCGAATCCAGAGTCCTGAAATTTTCATTCATTCAACCTTTATTTAGTCAGGTAAATCTTATTGAGCCTCGAGGGCTCATTTACGAAAGCGACCTGCTACAAACTAAAGAATGATGAACATCAATGATACAAATACATTAAACAGTAAACAAAAGAAAAGATAAAGTAGCAAAAACATTATAAGGTAGATGTACAAAAAAATCAAAGACAGGAACATATCTGCATTGGTTTTTGCCAGGATTCCAACAGATTCTGAAAACCATCCAGAGAGGTCAGGGCCAAGAGCTTCAGATCTTTTTGTAAGATATTTTAGGAAGCAGGAGCGGAGTAGGAGAAGACCATTTTTCCAAGTTCAGTCCTCACTGAGGGGACACTGCAGGTGATCATGTCCTGAGAGCGCACACTGTAGCTGCACTCACGCAAAGACATGTAGGAGGAGATGTATGAGGGCAGCAGACCAAGCAGTGATTTGAAGATGAAAATGTACCAGTGGAAGAGACTGCGTGAGGTTAATGATGTCCAATTAACCAATGATGAAATGAAATGATGACAGAATGTTTATTCAGCTGGGCTCCTCTGAAATGTCTGTGGAATTCCTCAGCAGAAGGTTTGGGAGGGTGAGCGCATCAAGTTTCCAAAACTTCTACAGGCGTGTTGAGATAAGACAGGGGCCTGTCAAGGCCAGTCAGTGAGCCGAATTTCAGATAAACACAATTGCTTTGGGGACAGGCAGAACTTTAATGACATCTACCTTCAGTCTGTGTCGGTCCACTCGCTTCAGAAAATGTCTAAATTAAAATGACCATACCAATGGAACGTGCCTGAGAAAAATCCCCCGAGATCTAATCCATTCAGCCAAAAGTCTGGGTTCTCGAGACATGAACCAAGCCATCATGTCTGACCAGATCCAGATTTGCTGCCGACGTCTTCCTTGTGTGTTGACCAGGAATCAGCCAAATCCGAAAAGCATGAACCAACCAGTTATCATAAATCCAGTTAAATATGCGTCCTTAAAGCTCCTCTGACATCATCTTTTAACTTTCCATAAAATGGCACAACATATATATATATTTGATTTGATTTGATGTTTATTCATTCATTTTAAAAGAACAATACAAGACAGTTTCATCAGATACAAGATTACAAGTAGGATAAAATGAAGGGAGCAGAAAGAAGATGAAATCTTATTATATCTGCCCCTATTTCACAGTTTGTTCAACCAATGATAACTTTCGAGCAACATCACAGAATGAATAGTTCTACCTATTTTCCTAACTGTAATACACAAACTACATCACAAAATGAATTATTCTACTGTACTTAATTTTCCTGACTGTAAAACATAAACTAGATCACAAAATGAATAATTCTACTTAATATTTCTAACTGTAATACACAAACTACATCACCCATAATTCTAATTAATTTTCTAATTCTAATTTTTTTATTTTATTTTTTATTTTTTTTATTTTTTTATAATTTTATTTAATTTTCCTATTTTTTTTTTTTTTTAATTAATTTTCCTAACTGTAATACACAAACTAGATCATAAAATGAATAATTCTACTTAATTCTACTTAATTTTTCTAATTGAAATACACAAACTAAAAGATGGCACAACATCAAGATGTTCACAAAATGAATAATTCTACTTAATTTTCCTAATTGTAATACACAAATTCATCACAAAAATGAATAATTCTACTTAATTTTTCTAACTGTAATACACAAACTGCTTCATAAAATGAATAACTCTACTTAATTTTTCTAACTGTAATACACAAACGTACCGTACATCATAAGTACAACATAATTGTAATACACAAACACGCAAGATTACATCATATATAGTTTTTGAGCAAGTCCTTTTTGACCTTTTTCTTAAATGTATACATTGATTTTTCATTTTTAACATCACTCTCCAGAGCATTCCACAATCGAATTCCCTGAATTGAGGTAGACCGTCCTTTTAAGCTGGTTCTGAATTGTGGTTTGATGAATATCTCTGTCCCTTTGAGATTGTAATAACTTTGTCTTTTTATAAAATTTCTTTGGATATTTAAAGGTAATGTGTTATTATGAGCCCTATACATAATTGATAAAATACTATATTCTACCAATTCCTGGAATTTCAATAAGTTTAGTTGAATAAACAAGGTGTTTGAAGGGTGAGTGAAATGTTTTCTGGTGATTACTCTTACAGCTCTCTTTTGTAAAATAAAAACAGGCTTTGTAATAGTTTTGCATGCTTTTCCCCAAACCTCAATACAATAGATTAAATGTGGAGCAATGATTGTGTTATACAACATATGTAAAGCTTTATCAATTAAAAAATCCCTGACTTTATACAGTACTGCAATTGCTCTAGCTAGTTTTTTTTAATAGAATTTACATGATGTTTCCATGTCAGTTTGTCATCAATGATAACACCCAGAAACTTCACTTCACTCACTTTACAGATCACAACATCTTCAATTTCAAATGGATCGTCATCAACAATTCCCTTTTTGTTACTGAAAATCATGTAGTTAGTTTTATCTAAATTCAAAGATAATTTGTTTAATTTAAACCAAGTTTGTATTTTTATAAATTCTGTTTTCATCATATCCAAAATCTGTTTTATGTCATTACCCGAACTGAAAAAAGTGGTGTCATCGGCAAAAAGAACACATTTAAGTAGTGCTGACACATTTACCAAGTCATTCACATATAAAATAAACAACTTTGGTCCAAGCACAGAACCCTGAGGAACTCCACAAGTGATATCACGGAGGTCAGATCTAACATCATTTATTTGCACAAACTGTTTCCTGTCCTTCAAATAGCTAGATACCCACTGTAATGCTGGTCCTCTAATACCATATTTATTTAGTTTTTCAAGGAGAATGGTGTGGTCAATGGTATCAAATGCTTTTTTTAGATCAACAAAAACACTAACACAGTACTGTTTATGATCGACAGCATTAGTTATTTGTTCCATTAAATCCATGAGAGCCATTGACGTAGAGTTTTTTTCTCTAAACCCATATTGACTGCTACTTAAAATGTTTTGTTTATCAATAAATTGATCCAATCTGGACACAAATAGTTTTTCTAGAATCTTTGAGAACTGTGGTAATAAGGATATTGGCCTATAATTATTGAATACACATTTATCACCATTTTTAAAAAGAGGAATTACCTTTGCTACTTTCATGTTATCTGGAAATATTCCTGTTGAAAAAGATAAATTGCATATATATGTAAACGGTTCAATAACATAACTTATTATTTCCTTTACGAACATCATATCCATGTCCACCCAGTCTTTTGATCTCTTGTCTGAGAGATTTTTTACCATTTTCATAATTTCCTCTTTGTTAGTTCCACTAAGAAAAATACTGTTGGTGCAACTTTTAATTGAATGACACACCTTATTATCTACTTTTGGTATTTTAGCTGCAAGGCTTGATCCAATATTTACAAAATATTGATTAAATTCATTTACGATATCATTCTCATCATGTATTTCTTTGTCATCTTTCACAAAATATTTTGCAATGTTCGTTTTTGCTTTATGACTTTTTAGAACATCATTTATTACTCGCCATGTTGTTTTAGTGTCACCATTGCTCTTGTTTAATAAATCACTATAGTATTCTTTCTTGCATCTTCTTATAATCATTACCAATTTATTTTTATATTTTTTATATTTTTCTTCAGCTTGTTGTGTTCTCGTTTTTAAGAAACATAAATACAAGTTATTTTTTTTTTACAAGCATTTCTCAACCCTTTAGTCATCCAAGGTTGGTCAACAATATTTCTTTTTCTACGATTTCTTTGCACACAATTCTTTTCATACAGAGCTTCTAAAATGTTCATAAATTCATCATATGATCTGTTAACATCATCAATATACACGTCCTTCCAGTTTTGCTTCTGTAAATCATCTTTTAATTGATCCATAGCTTTTTTTGATGTGTTTATTATTTTTTTCTTAATTGTAACTTCTTTTGTAATGTTTTGATCATTTCTGTAGATAGTGAAAACTGGTAAATGATCACTTAAATCAGTTGTTAAGATACCACCTGTCATATCCCCATTTGTTATATTTGTGAAAATGTTGTCAATTATCGTAGCACTATGAGTTGTAATTCTTGTTGGTTTTGATATTAACGGATAAAGATTTAAACTATACATTGAATTTAGAAATGTGCTGATGTTATTTGAATCTGTTTTATTTCCCAGGTCAATATTAAAGTCTCCGCACAAGAAAACTTTTTTATTTAAACTCTTTTCCAGTAGTTGTATGATTTTATCGGTGAATATTTCTATATTTGATCCTGGTGATCGATATACACAACTTATGGATATGTTTTTAGCATTTTCGTTTAATATTTCTATTGTTATTATTTCCATAAGATTGTCAACAATTATTGACATTTCTTTAATTATTCTACACTTTATTTCATTTTTGACAAATAGAGCTACTCCACCACCTTTTTTATTGTTTCTGTTTAAATGATATAATTCATATCCTTCGATGTGAACATTATTTTTGTTTTCATCATTAAGCCATGTCTCTGACAGTGCTATTAATGTAAAAGTTCTGTTTAACTGTTTTAAATAATCTGTTATTTTGGATATATTTGCATTTATACTTCTACTATTGATGTGAATAATAGAGAGATCTCCATTTGTTATATTGATGTCATTAAACTTTTCTTCATTATAGTATTCACAGTCTTTTATAGCAGGATAAAAGTTTTCATCAACCATATCTTCAACATTATATATTTTGAATTCTGAGTCTTCGTTTGTTGCTGTCATGTTTTAATCTATTTGTTTGTTTGTTCATTTCTGTTAATTTTTGTGTATGAACATGTGATAGTGATTGGTGATTTGTCATTTTTGAGCTCATTTGAATGTTTCTAAGTCTTTCAGTTCTTTTATTATTTTAGGATGAGAATTTTCATCTACTTTGATCCAGATGTTTCCGTTTCTTGTCCAAGTTTTTTTTATTTTTCCATTATTTTTCAACAACCTTGCTGCATGTGCAATGTTTGCGTTTTTTTTTGTTAGGTGTTCATTCATGAAGACCCTAGTTTTTGCGAGTTTCTTTGACTGCATCATTACCCTGTTTCTTTGATTCCTTCCAATGAATCTCACGACTACTGACGGTTTAAGTTTGTTAGCTCTATTGGGCAGTGTGTAACAGGTGGAAATGTCATCACGTTTAATGTCAATGCCTTTTATATATTAAGATTGACCTCTGATCGTTTTTGCTAAAACAATGTTAAATTAATTAAAATTCCTCTCAAAAACAGTTTAAAATTAGCGCCTTTTTTTTCACATGATAAATACGGGGTTTCCCGTCGCGCGATTATGACGTCACACACAGACTCGCGTCAACTGCGCACCTTGTTTACAATGGACAAGATACAAACGCGATCCGTCCAATTTAGCCATTTAAAACTTTATATTTTAGCGGTTTGTCTTCAGAGAAGCCAAAGTTATTTCCAGTAAACAGCAGGTTATAATTTTTTTTCAGCTCCTGCTGGTTTTTGGAGACTTTTCACTTCAGGAAGTGCAGCAGCTCTGTGAGGACTTACAGCAGCTGATAGTTGAGAGTCAGAAGGAATTCTACATGTAAATCGTTTCCACAGCACTGAAATGGTAATATATTAGTTAATGTTTCTAATAATTATTCAACATTATTAGTTATTAGTTTGTGTACAAAACAATTTGCACAGATCATGTTGCTTCAATTTGTCAGCTTTGTTATTTAATCCAGTCAACATGTTGAAAATATTTCATATTTATTTTTCTATTTAATTTGGACATCACTTGGTGTTATAGTGGTGTCTCATTAAAATGATGGAAATACATGACATTAGTTTGACCCATTGTCTTAATATACAGTATACTGCATATAATATATACTGTGTGTGTCTGTGTGTTTTATCATCAATTCACAGAAATATCTTCACCTGAAGAGTGGACCCAGGTGGAGGAGAACAAACCTTGATATTGTTAAACAGATGGAGACATCTTCAGGATCTGTAGAACATCAGGACTGATGCTGCAGAAAGCTACGTTTGTGCATCAAGACATCAAAATATGCAGAAATACTACAACTGGCCAGAGCATTGAGATGAAAATGAATCAATGAAAATATGAATTTAATATTTTTTCTGACAGTTCAAATGAACATATTGTTTGAAAAAAAGGATAACAATGAACCAAGTGTTTCTGTAGTTATGTGTAAATAAAGTTACAGTAGTACACTATATTATCTGTTAGTGTTGAGTTATTCTTTGTGAGAATATTTGTGTATCTGTTTTAATTTCATTCGTTCATCTACAACTCACAGCTCGTACTTTAGTAAAAACAAAATTGGTGAATGTTGAAAAAAACATTTTATTAAAATAAAACCATCCCATATTATCAAATATATGAAAACCTCTGGGGAAACATTAATATGAACAGATTATCAAAAAAATTGAGTTTAAAAAATATCAGCAAGTGGTGTTTGACTTCATCAGCTCTGTAAAAATGACTCCAACACCTCCTCGTCCACCCTCCTGTCCAGGTGTTGTAGGTCTGGACGCAGGGGACATCTATACCATACCATACCATACCATTTTATTTATAAAGCACTTTAAACAGGAACAAGTCCACACCAAAGTGCTGGACAAACAAACACGCAACAGGCAACACAGACAATGAAGTACAACACGAAAAACATAAAAACATTGCAGATCATAAATCAAACGATCCAATACAAATCAGCTGGCATTGAAAGCGATGGAGTAGTAGTGAGTTTTTAACCGGGATTTGAAAACCGAGAGGGAGGGGGCCTGTTTGATGAGCAGCGGTAACTCGTTCCAGAGTCTTGGGCCTGCTACAGAGAACGCCCTGTCACCCCTGCGCTTAAGGCGAGTTTCTGGAACTATTAAGAGTACCTGATCCTCTGACCTCAAAGCACGTGGAGGGACATATGGGTGTATCAGATCCGAGAGATAGGCGGGGGCGAGACTGTTCAGCGATTTGTAGACATGAATAATAATACATCTGTCTAGTTTCTCCTCATCTTGCTGCTTGTACACTTCTTCAGACTCCACCACCTCCTCGTGCACGCTCCTGGATGTCCAGGTGTAGTAGGTCTGGACGCAGAGGACATCTGGGTCCATTATGGACTGAATGCTGCATCCACTTTAAGAGATAAGAGATAAGAGATTTTTTATTAACATTGCACCAGTAAACCAATACAACGTGATCATGTAAACACAGTCATCCAAGGTCAGAGAATGTTAAGCTGCAGCAATTCAAAACACGCATGTTCAAAACACGCATGTTCGTCAGCGCGGCCATCTCTCATCCATCATGGATGAAGAGCAAAACAGATATGGAAAAAGGAAAAGCACAGTAGGTATCATTTGTGATATTCAAAAAAAGAATTTATCAAAGATTGCCTGAGGACACTCCATGATAAAGTCTCAAAAACTCTATCAGCGAAAGCACAGTCACACGAGACATTGTTGCAGTTTTGACGACTTTGTCACTTCCCTCATCAGAACCACAGAAAATCAACAGATTTACATCAAAGAATATTGTTGAGTACTATTCTTTTTGTTGATGCAATCTTACCTGCTGTGATGTGAAAGTCTGGGTTGTACTAGTGGTTCAACAGGAAGAGCCTCAGGTGATGGACTGGAGACCTGGAAACCTGAAAACACAAACAAAATAAAATAAAAGAATAATATATTTAACAGATATTTTAAAAGGGACTAATTTTTTAAACTATAAATTAATGTTGAATAATTATTAGAAACATTAACTAATATATTACCATTTCAGTGCTGTGGAAACGATTTACATGTAGAATTCCTTCTGCCTCTCAACTATCAGCTGCTGTAAGTCCTCACAGAGCTGCTGCACTTCCTGAAGTGAAAAGTCTCCAAAAACCAGCAGGAGCTGAAAAAAAATTATAACCTGCTGTTTACTGGAAATAACTTTGGCTTCTCTGAAGACAAACCGCTAAAATATAAAGTTTTAAATGGCTAAATTGGACGGATCGCGTTTGTATCTTGTCCATTGTAAACAAGGTGCGCAGTTGACGTGAGTCTGTGTGTGACGTCATAATCGCGCGACGGGAAACCCCGTATTTATCATGTGAAAAAAAAGGCGCTAATTTTAAACTGTTTTTGAGAGGAATTTTAATTAATTTAACATTGTTTTAGCAAAAACGATCAGAGGTCAATCTTAATATATATATATATGTTGTGCCATTTTATGGAAAGTTAAAAGATGATGTCAGTGGAGCTTTAAGATCCACAGATGACAGCAGAGATAGACACATCATCAAGTCTTCCAAGTCGATGAGATATCCAGCTGTGTGCATGCCAACAGGGCAAATCGGCTCGCCTACAGCCTGTCTTCTTTTTGAAGAAATGTTATCAGTTGTGTTGAGGGACCAACTGACCAAATGGAAGTCCATAGTTATGATTCAGAAGATTTTGTAGAAGAGAGGCTCTCAGACAGTTTCACAGACAAGACAAAGCAAAAGCAAAGCGGAGACCGAGAGGAGACGTCCGCCCTTGAGAAGAGCAAGTGTTGAATGTGATTCTTCCACATGCTATTGAGACCAATGTTTGTTAAATGAAATAATTATTAAATTGCCAATATGTATTGTTTTTCTTCTTCAGACATTGATCAGAATAAATGTGCATCAACGTGTGGCATGGAGGCTGCACAGCTGCAGAAAGAAAAGCTCTGCAGAGAGTGGTGAAGGCTGCACAGAAGTCTGTTGGAGTCAACCTCATCACAGACATCTACACCTCCAGATGCAGGAAGAGGGACACCTGCATCATGAAGGACCACACTCACCCAGCACACACAATTTTTGCCCTGCTCCCCTGTCTGGAGGTTGAGGATCATTAAGCATAGAACCACTAAACTGAGGAAAAGCTTCTACCAAGCTGTTAGACTCGTGAATCTCTAACCAGGAAAATCACAGCAATGCATTTTTAAATTGTGATATGTGACTTATCTATGCTGCTGATTATCCATGCTGCTGATCTCTTGCCTTTAAGCTGCTGTATTCATGTTCGGGCTGCTGTTTTAATGCTTTACGTTATTAGTGTTTAGCGTGTATCTTAGGTTTTTAGAGCATCATTAGCTTTGGTTTATCTTATATCTTAGCATATATCTTAGATTCATGTATATCGTTTCTTTTTATACTTTAAATTTTTGCTATTTTGGTGTAACTGGGACCTTTGGTACACAATTTCGCTCCACTTCATGTACCAAATGTGATGCAAATGACAATGAAGAACCTTGAACTTGAAATGACACCAAATGAGAGTTAATAGCAGAATAAGTTGTTTATCATTGGCCTTAAAAATATATACTGTATATATTTCATGGTTGTAACCCACAGTCCACAGACTCACCTTGGTTAGCTAACAAATGCATTTTTTTGTAACAAATGTGGCACCATTTAAGGGGAAATTTAAAAAAAGCTTTGCAATAGTGTAAAAGCTGCACAGAAGCATTTTTACAGCAAAGAAATAAACAACCAAACATATTATTAACTTTTTGTGCTGAGTTAGTGTGATGTAACTATTCATTCAATGAGTCTGTTATTGTCATTAAATCTAGTAATCGCTGCCAAGCAAGTGGCGTTGTTAAATCGTGACCATGGAAACATTTCAAACAACTTTTTTTCCTCTTCTCATATGACAGGAACACAATGTTGAACGTGATCATTGCAATAACATTTAAGTTGTTTTTTTTGTTTGTGCGTCTTCCTCTGTTTTTAACTGTCGGACGTATTGAGGATGTACATAGTTCAAATTATAAATGAATAAATAAGTGTTTTCTTTGTTCTTGGTAATAAAGTATTCACTTTATGCAATTTAGAAACCAAAGGCGAAATATTTAACAAAGCATAACAGTTTTCTGGGAGTTAGTGTTGCACCCAGACAGTTGCTATGGTGACAGTGTTGTGTGTGATTATACTTTTATGCTGCCTCCGCTTGAGGCCAAATGAGTGGTAAAGTGTGTGTGAGTGTGTGAATCCACACCAGGGTGGGGCCCAGTTCTTCATAGTGCAACATTTCTCTGTACAGTATATTATAAACACTGGTTGGTAGGACTGCGAGCTGACCTATTTACAAGTGCATGTTACGTTACTGGCAGGAACCATGGAGAGTTGACTCAGACGCAAAACATTTTTGTGGAAATTTTCAAGGGTGCCAATGCAGCTACTAACTCCAACATAACTTACAATAATCTAAGATAAAAAATGTATTACATTTAGATTCAGGAACTAGAAAGCGTAACTGGACGCAAGATCAAAAGCTGTATTAAAGCTGCTGCCATTGGCTCATTATGGTCTCTATGGTAACCACATGTGTCTCTCACTCCCTGACTGCCAAGTTAATGAGAAGCAGACAGAAACACCAACTGAACATAAGTCTCAAACAAGTACCGTGGTTGCTGTGTAAAAGCCACAGGTTAGATCTGTGAACTGTGAATGACAGAAGACGCCACACATGAACTTTCATGTGCCTACAGTTTACTGTATTTAGGTGATATATGACAAGTGAGATAAACACTTCACATCCAGTTTTGAAGAGATCCTATTATATATATA
>JBBPBX010017072.1:0-34386 GCA_038048925.1 Garcialebias charrua | reverse complement strand
TCCTCTTTTTGTTCGTCTCCTGTTTAACTTCTAGCAAAATCTGCAAGAGGAACCATTTCTTTTCCACAGCCTTTAGCTCCTCGCCTGGCCTAGTTCTCATGGCAGTTCTCATGGCAGAGAGGCTGATGGCTGCAGGCTGGTATCTGACACCTCGACAGAGAGTGATGGAGCTGACTCAAAGCTGAGAGCAGCTACAGTACATGATGGCAGCTAGAGACATGCAAAAACAAGTGGCTTCACTTTAAGAAGATTTAATATGTGGGATGACCACACAAATGCCAAGTGAGCAACAAAACCTCCTCATTCTGATGGATCTGTACATAGTGTTGTAGTACTCGAGACTGGTCTTGGTCTTGTCTCGGGACTCGACCGCATTTGGTCTTGGTCTTGTCTTGGTCTCGGACATTGAGGACTCAGGATTTTATTTTAAAACCAGTCAAGACCACAATTGTGTAAATATCACTAAATTGCCAGAATATTGTCCAGTTTATTTGTTAACATCTTTGTTTTTATTGGAATCAAATCATACTGGTTCAAATCCAAGCGATAACGTGACTCATTGCTAAATACATGCTTTTGTTACCTCTGTCATGTCCACCCCCTTACACTCACACGTGTCACTCGGACCAGTGTTGCCAGATTGGTCGGTTTCTATTCTGATTTTGCTGGGAACTCTGGGAAGACTTTTGTTGGATTGTTGCATTTTGCCACATAATGTTAAAGTACTTTGGCTCATACTGATGTGTGCTCATGTTCAAACAGTAAATATACTGTAGCAATATATTGATTGGGCAGATTTTTGTCTGATGTGGCAATTTTTAACAGATTTTTGGGCTGGACAACCTCTACTCTATCTGGCAACACTTGTCGCTCCAAGAATGTGAGAAGTGATTGTCTGGGCGCGGGAGAAGATGTCTGCCATATAGTCAGCTATAAAATTTAGGGGTGCACCGATTTCAATTTTCTGGCCGATCACCGATTACCGATTTTTAGAAAGTCTGACCTGCCGATTCCGATTTTGGCCGATACAGATTTTCAGGTGTTAAAAGGTCAAAATGCACCCTAAATTTTCAGGATTTTCCAACCTTTGCTGAGGCAGATAAAATCGGTAGATAAAATCGGCTTCTCATTTAAAGATCGGCCGATCACCGATCTCCCCAAATTAAGGAAATCGGAGCCGATCGATCGGCCGGCCGATTTATCGGTGCATCCCTAATAAAATTCACCTATTTAAATCACAAATAATAATATACTTGTAACTAATGCAACTTTATGGTTATCCATGGTGTTGAGTTCAGACTTATGAAGAGTGTTTGGCCACTACAGTTTTTTTAAGGCTTGGCATGTGATGAAAGCGCTTCCAATTTAACAGTTGTGTAATTTTATTGTTGAATCACATGGCCACTGAATGTCTCATTTTTTTGTTATGTAGCTTTGAAAATTTATAAAAGCCGATATATTCATTCAAAAGCAAACTAAAAGTTGCAGTATTTAACTTTTATAAAACGTATTTTATAATAAAATTGTATATTTTATTGAGGTCTTGGTCTCGGACCCTAAACGTCTTGGTCTTGTCTCAGTCTCAGTACACTCTGGTCTTGGTCTTGACTTTGTCTCGGGTCAGGTGGTCTTGACTACAACATTATCTGTACATACTAAACACACACCACAAAAAAAGTCAGACTCTGATCCCCTTCATCTGAGTTTTGTTCCAAGATCCATCAGAACAAGATTTATGATCCATCTAAAGAGTTTTAATGAAAAATGCTTGCAAACAATTAAATAAGGGTTAGAGTCAGTATAGGTGCGTTAAGGTGAAATGTGGCTCTTCTGTAACATCTAGTGGCAGCTGACATAAAGGAATATTTACAGCTAAAACAAGTTTACACAACCCAATAGACATACATGTCCACTGAGCATGCACATTTTCTGCAACACACCTTTTTAATAAATAATAAATGAAGTGCTATGTGTTGTCATCATTGTATGTTCCCATACAATGCATACAATACATAATAATAAGTTGTGTATATAGATCACCAGGATCAAATATAGAAATATTCACTGATAAAATCCTGGAGCTATTGGAGAAGAGTTTTAATAAAAAAGTTTTTCTGTGTGGAGACTTTAACATTGATATGGGAAATAAAACAGATTCAAATAACATCAGTACATTTATAAATTCAATGTACAGTTTAAATATGTATCCATTGATATCCAAGCCAACAAGAATTACAACTCATAGTGCCACAATAATTGATAATATTTTCACAAATATAACAGACGGAGAGGTGATAGGTGGTATCTTAACGACCGACTTAAGTGATCATTTACCAGTTTTCACAATCTATAAAAATGATCAAAGTATCACAAAAGAAGTTAACGCAAAGAAAAAGATCATAAACACATCAAAAAAAGTTATGGAAAAATTAAAAGAGGATCTAGATAAACAAGACTGGAATAAAGTGTATGTTGATGATGTGAACAGATCATATGATGAGTTTATGAATATCTTGGAAACTCTGTATGAAAAAAATTGTGTACAAACAAATTACACAAAGAGAAAAATTGTTGACCAACCATGGATGACAAAAGGGTTGAGAAATGCTTGTAAAAAAAAGAATTATTTGTATTCGTGTTTCTTGAAATTGCGAAGTCAAAACGCTGAAGAAAAATATAAAAAGTATAAAAATAAATTAGTAGGGATTATAAGGAAACATAAGAAAGAATATTATAGTAAATTATTAGATAAAAGTAATGGTGATATGAAAGCAACATGGCGAGTAATGAATAGTGTTATGAAGAATCATAAAGCAAAAACTAGTATTTCAAAATATTTTGTAAAAGAAAAAGATGAGGTTTATGATGAAAATGAAATTGTCAATGGATTTAATCAGTATTTTGTGAATGTTGGATCAAGCCTTGCAGCTAAAATACCAAAAGTAAATAATAATGTGAGCCACACAATTACAGGCTGTACAAGCAGTATTTTTCTAAATGGAACTAACGAAGAGGAAATAATGAAAGTAGTAAAAAATCTTACAGACAAGAGATCAAAGGACTGGGTGGACATGGATATGATGTTTGTAAAGGATATAATGAGCCATGTTATTGAGCCGTTTACATATATATGTAACTTATCATTTTCAACAGGAATATTTCCAGATAATATGAAAGTAGCTAAGGTAGTTCCTCTTTTTAAAAATGGTGATAAATGTGTGTTCAACAATTATAGACCTATATCCTTGTTACCACAGTTTTCTAAAATTCTTGAAAAACTTTTTGTGAACAGACTAGATCAATTTATAGACAAACAAAATATTCTAAGCAATAGTCAATATGGGTTCAGAGCTAAAAACTCTACATCAATGGCTCTCATGGAATTAATGGAACAAATAACTACTGCTGTCGATCAAAAACAATACTGTGTCAGTATTTTTGTTGATTTAAAAAAAGCATTCGATACTATTGATCACACCATTCTCCTTGAAAAACTGAACAAATATGGTATTAGAGGACCAGCATTACAGTGGGTATCTAGCTATTTGAAAGATAGGAAACAATTTGTACAAATAAATGATGTAAGATCTGACCTCTGTAATATCACATGTGGAGTTCCCCAGGGCTCTGTGCTTGGACCAAAGCTATTTATTTTATATGTGAATGACTTGGTAAATGTGTCAGGACTCCTTAAATGTATACTTTTTGCTGATGATACCACTTTTTTCTGTTTAGGTGAAGATATAGAACAAATGTTGGAATTGATAAAGACAGAATTTACCAAAATACAAACTTGGTTTAAAATCAATAAATTATCATTAAATCTAGAAAAAACTAATTACATGATATTCAGTAATAAAAAGAAAACTGTTGATGTTCCACTCAAAATTGAGGGTGTTGAGATTTGTAGAGTGAGTGAGGTGAAGTTTTTGGGTGTTATTATTGATGACAAACTGACATGGAAACAACACATAAATTCTGTAAGAATAAAAATAGCTAAATCGATTGCAGTACTATACAAGGTCAGAGACCTATTGAATGATAAAGCTCTGTATTTGTTGTATAACACAATCATTGTTCCACACTTAATCTATTGTATTGATGTTTGGGGGAAAGCGTGTAAAACAATCACAAAGCCTATTTTTGTATTACAGAAAAGAGCTGTAAGAATTATCACTAGAAAACATTACTGTCATCCATCCAGTACATTATTTTATCAACTGAAATTATTGAAGTTCCATGATTTGGTTGATTATAATATTTTATCAATTATGTATAGGGCTCAGAACAACAAATTACCTTTAAATATCCAAATGCACTTTGTTAAAAGACAAAGTTGTTATAATCTTAAGGGGACAGAGATGTTTGTAAAACCACAATTCAGAACTAGCTTGAAGGGACGTTCTACCTCAATCCAGGGAATTAGATTATGGAATGGCTTGGAGAATGTAGTTAAAAATGCCAAGTCACTGTTTACATTTAAGAAAATGATCAAAAGGAATTTGTTGAAAAAATATATATGAATTAGCATAATGTGTATTGTATTATTTATTAGTTATGTATTAGTATTAGAAAATTAGAAAGAGTTAGTCATTTTGTACTACTGGTGGAAGATTATTAATGTGCTTTGTATCAATTTTTAATTATGTATTAGTATTAGAAAATTAGAAAGAATTAGTCATTTTGTACTACTGGTGAAATATTATTAATGTGTTTTGTATCGATTATTAGTTACGTATTAGTATTAGAAAATTAGAAAGAGTTAGTCATTTTGTACTACTGGTGAAATATTATTATTGTTTAATCTGATTGTTTGAAAAAAGGGGCAGATATAATAAGATTTATTCTTCTTTCTGCTTCCTTTCATTTTTTTACATTGTGTACGTATCATTAATGGGATTGTCTTGTATTGTGTTTCTTTTGTAAAAAAATGAACAAATTTAATAAACATAAACATAAACAATGATGAAACTGGTTCTCTGCATTTAACCCATCCCACCTGGGATACACCCAGGTGGAGCAGTGGACAGCAGAGAAATTAGGGACTAGGTGTGTTGCTCAGAGACACCACAACATGCGGAAATGGCTTGGGATCAAACACGGGATTTCCGGATCCCAAGTCAGCTGCCCTACATCTACCCCAAACTCAACAAAGAATCTCCTGCTGTTTAAATGATTTATCAACAGAAGGTCTCAGTTTGAGTCCTGCACGAGCAATACCAGCTGAAGACTGACAGTCTTACGGCTCAGGAATAATTATCACAATGTATAAAATGGCTACTCAAAGATACTGTGTATGGCTACTCAAAAATATATACGTGTCGCGTTTGTCATGTGTCACTGCAGACAACCCGGAAATGTGGAAACGGGGTGTTTACATGACACATTTTTATTCAGAATGGCTGTTGAATCGGATTACTTGTGTCCATGTAAACATAGCTAATTTATTCCTTCTCAGCAGTGATGACTCTGGGCATGTGGTCAGGAACTTCACTGAATGATGTGACTTTTCTTTTTAAAGTTAAATGTTTCCAAGACAAAGGAGATGGTCATTGATTTTAGAAAAGACTCTTCAGTTGCAGCTCCTGTGGTCATTAACGACGAGGCTGTTGAGGTGGTGCATCAATATAAATATCTGGGAATTGTTCTTAATACTGTAATGACAAACTGACCTTTGATGCACATGTGATCTGTAAGAAGACCCACCAGAGAATGTATCTTTATCAGAAGCTCTGTGGTTTTAATGTTGATTCTACTTTTATGAGAATGTTTTATTCATGTTTTATTGAGTTTTTTTGTAATTTCACCTTCATCTGTTGGTTTGGACATTTGACATAAGAACAGGAACACACTCTCGGGCATTGTCAGGATGTGCAGCAGAACTGCTGGTATAGCTCTACAGAACCTCACTGACCTACACAAGACGAGGTCCATGAACAAGGCCAGGCTGATTCTGGCAGATCCTGATCATCCACTCCATGGTGAGTTCAGGTTGCTTCCATCTGGACGCAGGTATCTGCAGCCCGGATGTAGAACCAACAGACTGAAAAACTCATTCATCCCTGTAGAAATCAAGTTTCTCAATGAACAGTGATAATTTATGTTCTGTTATTTTAATGTCTTAATGTTTTGTCTAGTATGAATGACTGTGAAACAAATTGCCCCTTAGCGATAATAAAGATTTTTGAACTTGAACAATAACTTGAGTTTATTTTAATATACCCTAATTTGACACTGAAACCAGCAAAATTTTGATTTTTCTACACATTCTATGGATCTGAGATGCCAACAGTATCACATGGACCCATAATGCAGACTGACTCAAGGAGTTTAAAAGGTAAACTTATTTTAATAACAAACAAAAAATGCTGATGTGGCAGCAAATTTACAGAATCTCAGAAGGAAACCCCAGTGGAAGGACCGGGATTGTGGCAGAAGACCAACAATGCAGAACTGGTGAATGGTGACAGAGAATGAAAAAATACAGCATATATCGGTAATACTGCATGCTTTACTCAACAAATTTGGGCGTAAATATGTACTAAAACATAAAATCTGTCGGACTTCTTCATTTCAAACGACTCCCCCATGGACGTCACCATTATTGACCTCTTTCTCTTTTTTTTATTTTTTTTTATTTTTATAGATGGCCTCACTTCTCACCTCACAGCCATCCTCTCACACCAATATGAATTTTTTTTTTTAGAGAAAGGAAAGATAGAAAGTAAAACAACAAAACACAACAATTATCCACAAAAAGAGCACAAGGCAAACCCACCCAACCTCCGTCCGCAATCCTGCAAAGCACATGACAGAACACAGCAAAAAAATACACATGCATAACGACTAATAATATTGACCTTGCAGTAGATTTCCATAAATAAACATACCCATACCTACAAATATATATACATATACATTCATATCACATATACAGTACATCTACATATCTGCATATGATATCTACATTTACATCCCTGCATCCATTTGTGTGTGGCTGTGAACATGCATAAGTGAATAAAGCCAAAAATACACTACATGCGTCCCGGCTCCGCCCCGCTCCGGTCCGACCTCCGCAGCAAATACGCACCCATTATAATCAATGACAGAATTTACACTGGCTCCGCACGGCGGCGGCGAGCTGCGCCGAGCGGACGGCAGTCCGTCAAAATTAGAAATTTTTCTATTTCTGCCGGACGCCGGAGCTGTGCCGGAGTCAACTTTTGAAGATTACGTCGCACCAACAGGAAAAGGAACGAGCACAACTTCCGTATTTACAAAATAAAATCACCACGGGCGGACTTAATCCTAGCTCTATACGGATTTATTTGTACAAAAATGCTGTCAAACTATCATTTATGACTACGCCTACAAACGCAATACAAGAAATAAATAAATAAATAAAGTATTTTATTCTGAAATGTAATACATCACTTCCTGTTGCTCAAACCATGTCCTGTCGCTCATTTACGAGAGAAGATCAAATAAATAAAAAAATGTCACATTTTTGTCATCTGTGTATGTTTCCCATACTTGACAGACGAAATTGGCCTCTGCATTTAACCCAACCACCACCAGGTGGTGCAGTGAGCAGCCGTAGTCAGCGCCCGGGGAGCTGGGGAAAATAGATGTGCACTCATAGACACCCCAAGGTGTGCCGTGGCCGGGGTTCGAACCTTGGTCCTTCGGATCCCAAGTCTGATTCCCTAGCCACTACACCATCTTGGCCCCAGTCTCTATTGTTGTTCTCCTTCTTCCACTGAATGAATTGTTTTGTTCCGACTTACTTATTTATCACTTGATTTATCGCGCAATCTCGCAATTCCCGCGCATGCGTCTCGGAGCGGCGCATCCAGGCGGACCTGAGCGGAGCGGAGGTAGTGGAAACTGGACTCGCTCAGCTGCGACCTGCGGAGCGGGGCGGAGCCGGACCGCATGTAGTGTATTTTTGGCGTTAGGTTCCTCCAATAGAACATTCAGTAGCGACCGTGAAGCAACAGAGATCCGTCCCCCCAAGGCCCGAGGCAGACGAAGGGGCGATCAAAGCCCAAGACCCCAAGAAGGACCCCGAGCCCAGAGTCCCCAGGGCCACCCGAACAGGACGAGCCACTCACCCTCTCCCCAGATCTGACCAAGGGGGAGAACCGGACGAGCTCCACCAGCGACTACACACAATGACCCCCGGGAGGCCAACAGCGACAAACCCACAGGCCCCCGCCGGAGCCCGCTGCAAGAGCCCGCTGCACTGACGTAGCCCCAGGCCCGGTCACCGAGGCCCGGGCACCGGGGACGCCCACCCCTCAGGCCCAGACCCGATAGGACCAGAGGACCCGAGCCCCACCAGGCAGCCACCAGGCCGAGCCGACACACGCCCAAGCGCCCAACCCCTGAAAGCGACAACAAGGGCCCCCAGCACGCCCGCAGGCAAAAGGACACCCACCCGGGGGCCACGTGGTAGGAGCGCGACACCAAGTAGCCTCAGATGTAACAGAGAGGGGGCAGTCCAAATCCCAGCCTGACAATTAGACATTCATACACAGACACACTCACTCAGACCCACCCTCATCCTCACTCACACAAAGACAAACAATAACGACACGTTCCATTCATAATCCTGATGCACCCTCTATACCCCCTAGGTCCAAGACATGTACCTGCCCCCTACATGGGGCAGCCCACACCCAAGCCCAGGAGGTAGGCCCATTCATTCTGGGGTGGAGAGCAGCCGACATCCAAGATTCGGCCCAACCCTCGCCCTGCCGACAGCACAGGACACCCGAGCCCAAGCAACCCCAGGGAGAGCGCAATGCCAGCCCCGCCCACGGCAAACCTCCAGGCCCCGAACCCCCCCATAGTCCAGGACAACCCCCGACGGCCCACCCCAGAATGTCCGCCAGGCAACCAGGGGGGTAAGAGAAAAATAAATAAATAAATAAATAATATATATATATATATATATATATTTATTTATATAAATAAATACATAAATAAATAAAATTGAAATTAACAAATCTAG
This sequence comes from Garcialebias charrua, assembly GCA_038048925.1. Lineage (NCBI taxonomy): Eukaryota > Metazoa > Chordata > Actinopteri > Cyprinodontiformes > Rivulidae > Garcialebias > Garcialebias charrua. Next base: position 25,370 of record JBBPBX010017072.1, on the reverse strand, counting down.
ACCCCGACATACACACCCCCGTCCCCAAATGTGCTGTTGGTGTGTGTTGTTGTAAAGTGCATTTAAAAAGGGAAGAGAAGGAGCAAAGGTTGGCATTATGCCAGTTTACCCTCCACTCCAACTCTAACCCAGGCCTTTATTGTCTAAACGCAAAACTGTGAGTGAGCATAGGCACGGGGGGCGAGAGTGATGTTATCCCGCCACCCATAACCATAGTGCTCACCCCAATTCCTATATGTGAATTTTATGAGGATGTTTATGAGTGAATGTCTAAAGTGTATACGGTAATAATAATATTGACCTCTTTCTGATCAAATTAGCTGTTTCCTTGGGTAAATAAACGCATGGTAGTCGGCATCCAGTCTAGGCTAATCACAATAACACATTTTGCTGGGCGATTAATTGTCTAAGAAATTATTGTGATAAATGATAGAAGAAATGTTGATTTGTTTGGTGTGTAGTACTTTTTTTGATCACCTGATGGCAGTATAAGACAAAAGGATGGATAGTTGTGCAGCAGTGTCTCTTTAAAAAATGGGAGGGAGGGCCCATTACGTGACATGGGCTGACATGGCGGATGCTCGGTGATTTGGGCTCTTCAGCATAGCAAGCTCTTTAGCATAGTATTTTTCACACAAAGCTTTAAAAAAATCAGTAAACAAGTTCTCAACTTCTTTTTGCAGAGAAAAACAACTTTTTACACGAAGGCACAGGTTTCAACCGTGAATTTTGGAGCTCGATAAGACCAAGGTTTATTTCCGAGGTCGGCCTGTTAGCTTAGCTCGTAGCTTAGCTTCTCATCTTATAGAATAATAATAATATAATAATAATTATTATTATTAGCTGCTTAACGATCCAAAAACACAATTTTGGATGGTTAAAACAGATTTTAAAGAGAAAGGGAGGGGTCAGTGAAGAACATCGGAGTTGAGCCATGTCTTCAATAGAAAGAGAGACACGAAGAAACTATATAAAGCCGGTAGGGGTGTAACGGTACGCTAAAATCATATTTCGGCTAGGTTCAATTACAAGGAGGGTTCGGTTCGGTTAATTTTCGGTACAAAAAAAAAATAAAGACAAAATAAAGACTTACAAAATGTTTATTTTGAAAATATGCCAAAAATATGTTTGTATTGTATTGTAGTAATAAATAAAAGTGACCCATTTGGATGATATTTTAAATAAACAGCACTCTACAATAAATAAACTATATTAACAATAATAAAAATCTTAATAAATACAATAACAGTCAGAACCAGAACAATAAGCAGCAACAGACTGTTTACAGTCTAACTAATCAAGTTTTTGTCCAGTAGCAGCAGTGTGGCTGTATTTGTCCTCATTACTGTACTCACAACTTCTTCTTGGAACTGCTCTCAGGTGGGACAGGTCCTGGAAAAGTTCAGAGTTCAGTTCAGTCATCACACACTTCTTAGCTGCAGGTGGATTTCCCTGAAGTGGAAGAAGAGAGCAGCTACCTCTGTCCCAGACTGGAAATAAAACACAAAGAGGTAAAAAAAAAATTTAATAAGATTATGATTTTAAATTAAAAAAAGATTATTTAGATAATAATAATAAAAGAACAATACCTCTTGAATGGTTGAATCTCTCACTCTTCATCATCATGGCAGGGCTTTAATGAGCTCCAGGGCTTGTTGACAACATCAGTTAGTTTTTTCATAAAGAGCTGAACTTTTTGAAGTGTTGGCATGATGAATGTCTCAAGGCTGAAATACACCTGAGCGTCCTCAGGTACGCCACTCTACGCGCGCATTTTGTGCGCATGCATTTCGCTGATATAGCTTCAGAAACTATCAGCTTTCAAACGCTCGCGTTCTCGCTCCAGATCCTTGTTGTAATATGAGCAGCTGCGCACGGAGGGGACTCAACTGAGCTCGCTGATTGGTCACTTGCTGACACGCCTACTGAAATGATTGACAGCTTTCAGTCAGCTCAGTGAAACCTCGAGAATGCATCATGAGCAGCTCGCTGAAGACCGCTGCGGTGTTCTGATGCGGTGTTTCTACTATATATGTTATAAAAAGTTCTCTCAGAAATAAAAATAATAACAGGGAGCGCTTTTCCTGCAGCACACAGTCCACCAGGGAATATTTAAAACATCGCGCACCCAGGTAGGACCTGAATTCATTCATTTCAGTCATCGAGTGAACGGAGGAAGAAGCGGTTACTTGACTTTTAGCAAAAAAACAAAAGAAAAGGCCCGATCAGCGATAAAGAAGGGGAATTTATTTCATTTGTGTAACATACAAAACAGTCCGGCGCCGGGGAAGTTTATGGTCAGACACTGCGCACACGTATGCGGTCGTAAAAAAAAAAGCTTTGCGCGTATGTGCCCTGAGGGGCTACGCGGGGCTACGCTTTTGCCTTGACGTACGTACGTACGTACGTACGTACATACGTACGTACGTGGCGTACAGGCGTATTGCTTGTACGCTCAGGTATATTTCAGGCTTCATAGCGACGCTCAGTAACTTTAAACCCTGCACATATAACAACATTCAGACTTAGATTCAGAGATTTAAAAACTCATGCAGTTTGTGTTATTGCTCTGGACCGCTCTGATTACCTGATGAAGTAGTTTTAATGCAGCTGTTGCTGTTAGCGCTGTTTGTAACAAGCTGCTGTTTCTTCGTTCACGTTCGGATGAAGTAGTTTTAATACAGCTGCTGTTTCTTCGTTCACGTTCGGATGACAGTTTCAAGCGCGTTCACGTTAGACGTGTTGCTACAGATCCAGTCTTCATGAAACAACGTCCACACAAGCTGCGTGTGCACTCGTCTTTTAACAAGAAAGCTATAACGTTCACAAACAGGAGACCGCACGAGATGCTAACGGCTAAAAGCTGCGCGTGCTGCGCGATAATAGCTCCGTGCTGAAACGTGCCCAGGAAATTTTGTTCCGCGGTGCATATATCCCCCTGTTAATAATGTTTAATGAGTGAAAAAAAAAACGAAACGGTACGCAGGTGGACCGAACCGAACATGGTGTACCGAAACGGTTCGGTACACCCACATGTACCGTTACATGCCTACAAGCCGGTAAATGAGAATGAGGTCGATAATTTTAATTCACCATGCGATTAATTGATTTATTGTTTATCGTGACAGCCCTAATCCAGTCACAGATTTTTGACTTAATAATAATAATTTTATTTAAAAGCGCCTTTCAAGACACCCAAGGACACTTAAAGGGGACCACAGATTGCTTTTTAAAATTTTTATGGTATTTCTTTGGGGTTAAAAAACAGTGTTCATTCAATTTAATACACAAAATAATTCTTAGATAATCAATTATACCCTTTTTAATTCTGCCATTTTTAACTTTCGTTTTGAACGACCGGTTTATGATGAGGAGGTCTTGTGGCACGCCCTTCAAAGATCTGCTTACATTAACTCCGCCCTCCAAAGGCAGACGAGGAAGTCTGAACTCACGTTACTGCACGTTTCTTTTGCCTCCTTCTGACTCTCCCTCCCTCTGACTCTCCCTCCCTCTGACTCTCCCTCCTTCTGCCTGTGGCGCAGCTGTAGGGGAGCAAAGCACACACACACACAAGCACAGCAGCACAGCGGGGGCTTTTTTATCTGCGTCCCTCCGAGGAGCACGTGCGGGCCGGCACACACACACATACACACACACACTCACAGCGGGCTTTCTTTTTATCAACACTACCTGACGCTCTGATGGAATTAAATAGGAGCTCCAAGTGATCTTGGCTCAGGCTGAACCTGTATGTGAGGACACACACACACGCGCACACACGGGTTTGGTTGCGTTAAGTAGTCTGTCCTGCTAATGACACATAAACCAACACACACACACACACACACAGAAACATGCGCATCTGTTCCCATCTGAAAACTATCAATTTTAAATCCATTATCTGCGCCACGAGGGTCAGAGAGTTAGCTGGCTAGACTCTGTGACATTTTTAGCCATGAAATCAGGAAAAACAACCGTCAACTCTTTTATACTGGAGTGGGTTGAGCCGCACCAGGGGTTGCTAGGTGAGGGGGCTGGACTCAGGTTCGAGGTGGGTTGTCCTCGCGCCTGTGACGTAACAGGCGCGATGATTTCAAAACGAAACCTATCTTATCACAGTTAAATAAATCTACTTAGAGTAAATAAACCACTGGGTGCATTTTTTTGGCCTTAGGACTGTTTTTTTATGGAGTAAATACCCAAAGTTGAGTAAAAAAAACATTAAAAAGTGAATTTTGAATATGTGGTCCCCTTTAAACAAATACATTTGTTTGTTAAGGACACATTAACCAATGATGTGCAAATAAAGTGTGCTTATGTTGCTGCTTTATTCATCTGTTTATTCCCACTTTACATTTTAGACTGGTCATCATAGTTTATATTGAGTATCTTTAAAGACATAAACAAGTGAAGAGTAATTTTTGTAACTGTGTGTCATATCAGTTATCTGTTTCACCTTCTGAGAGCCATTTCAGGCGAAACGTTATTTTCCCACAACAGCTGGCAGTGTTTCCTCTACCATCATCCAAGGGGGCTGCCAGTCCCGCCAAGAAGATCATGGCATGTAATAAATTAAAAACGTCTGTACGTGTCCACACATGACCATTTCACAAACAGAGAGAGAGTTTGCACACCCGAACAAATGTTGCAATCAACTCAAAAGAAACAAACAAAAAAAAAAAACATGACAACAATGGCCGCCAAATTAGCTCTCCTGTTACGGTTCCAAGAGAAAATCATATTGCTGGTCCCCCAAACAAACAGCAAGAGAGAGAACGAGCTACACAGACAGACAAACAGATTGATAACTGAGAGGGATTATTAGGACTGTCCTGATGAATATGCAGCCAGCATAAACAGACATTTTTGAGAGGAAACCATACTCGGTTATTTACTGTATAGTCTTCCTGCCAGCCTTGGACAACGGACAAACATCTGAGCAGCATAGAATAACTGTCAGCATCAGTGAAGTTTGACCACAAGTAAAATGGCTTGTTTTATTTGGATTTAATTTATACCATATTTGGCTCTTTAATGTGATGATGACTTTATTTCAGACATTATCCTTGGATTGTTAGAGCCCATAGTTGTCCTTGAGCACAATGCTGCTTTGGGGGATTTACCAAAGTCACCATTCATTCATGTATTTTAATTTACCATTTACCGGTATGTTGTTATTCAAATGTTAAATGTATTGCTGGTATTAAAAAGCAGAACATAAACTTGAATTCCTTGCATCTGTGCAGGTTGGGTTAAAGTTGCATGCTGTCATACACTTCTGTCGTGGCTGGTGTAGGGTCAGTTTGTGTCCAACGGTACCTGAAGCAGACAGTGTGCCAGTTGGCGCTCAGAGCCTGGAGGTACTGCTCGTCATAGATCCTCTCTTTGCATCCCGCGCACTCGGGCACACTTTCTCCAGCTGTAACGACACGTGACACACCCAGCATGAACACACGAGGCTGATGGGAAACTTTTCACAAGCCTTCACGACAACGAGGTGTTTGTTTCTGTGTTTGCATGAGACTGTTATCTATTTCTGTGTGAAGCCTGGTTTATAATTAAACTGAAACACAACAAACAGCTTCTTCCACTTCCTGTCGTTACTGACGAAGCTGCAAAACTCACTACATTAGTTAACAAAACTTTGTTAGAACACAAAATAGTTACCCAAAACTTTTTTGAACATTTTAACACAGTTTTGCTGTTTGAGGAGAACAGAAACACTCAGTGGTGTAAAACTATTCGAACTGCAGTAGTAAATACATGTTTACTACAATTATCAAATAACGAATTCTGGGGTGGATAAGAATCATAAGCCAACAACTGGAAAGCACCTTGCATGGTAGTCTGATCCGCTACCGGTATATGAATGTGTGTAGCATTCAATGTGTGTAGCACTTTGAGATTTTCACTAATGAAAAGTGCGTTATAAATTGAATTCATTATTATTATTATTATTATTATTTCAGTTTTTTTTTTTTGGTCAATTTTTTTTATTAAACCTTGAACATGTAACATCTGTTTAATTGTTTATGTATTTTAGGAATAAACTAGCATGGCCCTCGCCTTCCTGCACAGCTCCGCTCAATTCTCATTTCCCTTTGTCTGAAGCGAAGTGAAGGACAAGGGTCTGGTTTTAACCAGGCTAGGAATAAACAGGCTGCAAATTCAACCTTCACATTTATTCTAACAAGCATTAGAATAACTAAACCTCACTGATAAGAACTGCCTCCATCAGACTGTTAATAGCTGCAGATTGCAGCAGATTCCTCCGCTCCAACGAGGGGAATATTCAGCGTAAGAAAAAAATAAAACAGTTTGGTCAAGTTGGGATGAGGAATTCTGCGACGCTTCAAAGAAAAGGCAGCAGTGACTGCTCGTTCTCTGCGGATGACAACTTGGCAGCAGCTGCATAGCTTCAGGAGACGTCAGGATACAGATGGTAGATCTTTCAGTCCCTGCAGCTCATTTGCCTGAAAACACACCACATCTCTTCACATCCTACAAAGAAGCTACCGTACTCTGAGACACAGCAACAGGAGTTCTGTTTTTGTCTGCAAAAAATAAAATGCTTATTTCTTCTGTTTATGCTGTCTATGAATTTTATTTCTCAAAACCGTTAAACAAATTTTATCTCACTCCTTGAAAAGGCAAAACTATCTTACATGAAACTCTAGTAGTATCTCATTTGTGTAACAGGGCAGTTCAAATATTTAGAAGTGGGGTTCTGTGGAAAGGCTGTGAACATTTACTATCTAACCTGTTGTAGATAGTTTCTGAACACCTTCAGTTTGGAGAAAGAGCGTTAAACTCTTGACTTTGATGAGCTTCTTAATAGAGAAAAGTTTACACAAACAGCAATCAAATGTTTGAGATTAAAGTTGTTTTAAGAGCAGACATCACTTTGGTCTTGGCCACACTAGTAATTTAATTATTTCTCCAAACAGAGTTTGTTCAAAAAGCCATCTACAACAGGTAAGATATTACAGTAGTTTTTTCCACATGATTGCACTCAAAGGGTTTGAACTATAGCTTTACTCATAATTTAGGCTGTGAACAAAACCAAACTCTGATCAGTTCAAATTTACACGTCTGTAGCTGCAAATGTGCTGCAGCAGAATATCTGAATATTAATGTCCGTGTATTGGCAGTGTTTTGTTTTTTCTGTACTGAGTGAGTATTTCTCCCTCTTTGGTTGGCATCAGAAACTGTGTTAAAGGCAAACAGAGACACACCTGCATTCCTCCACGGACTGTGAAACCTGTTCAGGTGACAGAGCACAGAGCCCATGGTTACTCATTTAACACTGATACTTCCAACAGCTCTTCCTTCAAATGGCATCAAGCCTCTGCAATGCAAAGTTGTGCATCAAACAAAACCTCTATTGATCTTCTCAATGGACCTGTGTGACACCTGCAGGATGTTCACACAGTCCTGAGGAAGGATGCATACAAAAGGGAACTCTAATCTGATTTTAACCAAATATACAAAATAGGAGTTACTAGTTTAGACCTAGCCTGGTTAAAACCACACCCTTGTCCTTCACTGTGCAGTGAAGGGAAATGAGAATTGAGCGGAGCTGTGCAGGAAGGCGAGGGCCAGGCTAGTTTAGACCGAGAATGTTCAATCCAAATAAAAAAGTTAGTGCAAGATTTTAATCAGTTAAACATAAGGTTATACAAAAAAAACTGTAACCCTTGTTAGATGTAGTGCGCAGCAATGCACAAAAGTTTTAAAACATGCCTAATTTATTTGTATTTTTTATTTCAAGAAGAAGACTTTATTTTAATCCGTTAATGTGATTTTGATTATTATTTCTCCAGACTTTCTGAAGCTCGTTCAAAGATTTTTTAAATGACTTCAGCAGGTTTTCACTCATTCTCTGCCTTGTATCTGACCAAGTATTATACAGCATAATGAAAGAAGAGACAAGTGGAAGACAATAAAAAGGCTAGGTTTAAAAAATTAGATGAACAGACAATTTGAAAGTCAAGTCTTTATGAAAATGGGGGAAAAAAACAACAAATAAAAAATATATTATCCTTTAGTAGATCTGAATACATGTACCACGTTTAGCAACTCATTACTGTACTGCTAAAGTCCAATCTTATGTGTCAAAGTGTTATTTTTGGTGTTTTACATATTTTTAACAATGGAAATGGAAACAATTTGCATCTTTGCATCAGGCTGCTGCCGGTATTAAAAAAAAGTAGCTAGAAACTTAATACCTAATGAGCTAACAAATTGTGTTATCTGGTATTCATAAATTACACTAACATTATGGGAACAGGTTTTATTTTTGTGACAGACTGCAAGAAACAAAATAACTAGAAAACTACCGTACTCGCTAGGTACTTAGTACAGTACTGTTGCTAACTATAACTAAACTGTTATCCGGTACTTTTCATAGATTTGCTACAAAAATGGAAACAAATTGTAAATGTGTGTCAGACTTCTGGTAATAAAGTAACTAGCAAGTTGCAACTTACCGTACTCATTAAATACCTAGCTTGTACTGAATGTATAAATAAAGGTTGAATGAATGAATGAATGTTGCTATTACCAAACAATAATCGTTATCTGGTATTCCTTGTGGATTAAATAAAAAATAATAAGAACAAGAAATGTTATCCCGTGACTCAACGAGGCTAGCCTGTATAAATAAAGGTTGAATGAATGAATGAATCTTTGTTACAGACTGTTGTCAACAATGCAAATATCCAGCAAATTACTTGCTAGATGCTTTTAGTTGTAGTGACTACAACAGTATTTACTAAATTCTAGAGAAATTTGGGCTAAAACAAACTTTTATCTTGTGTTTTTCAGAAACTCATGTTTGAACTAAATCTGTGGCGGACTGCTCATAACAAAATAATTAGTAAGTAAGTAAATAAACTTTATTTATATAGCACTTATCATAGATACAATCACAAAGTGCTTTACAAAACAGGCTTAAAATAAAATAAAAATAGTAACAGCTGATTAATAAAAACAGTAAGAACAGCTGATAAAAAAAAGTAAGTTTATGAGTAAATAAAACCTTTAACTAAAAGCTTGTCTGAATAAAAGTGTCTTAAGCTGCGTTTCGAAAGACTCAGCAGAGACGGTCACACAAAGAGACAGGGGCAGGGCATACCACAGCCGGGGGGCTACGGCCTGAAAGGACACCCGTGTTTTAAACCTGGCCTTAGGAACCTTTAGAAGGTTCAGTGCTGAAGACCGAAGGGTGCGGCCTGAAGAATAAGGGATCAACATTTCAGTGATATACAGGGACCTGTCTATTTAAAGCTCTAAAAGTTAAGACCAATTTTTTTAAATTAATTCTAAATTCAACGGGTAGCCAATGAAAAGAAGATAAAACCGGTGTAATGTGTGACCTTCTATTAGTTCCTGTTAAAAGTCTCGCAGCAGCGTTCTGGACCCACTGGAGACTAGCGATGGCAGGTTTGTTAATACAAGTAAAAGGGGAATTACAATAATCTAAATGAGAAGAGATAAGAACAGGAATAATCATCTCCAGGTCAGATTTAGATAACATTTCCCTTGATTTAGAAATACAGGTAGTCCTCGACTTACGACGGAGATCCGTTCCTACGCTGCGTCGTAATCCGAATTTCGACGTAAGTCGGAACATACGTACATACTGAACCATATACGTACAGTACTGTATTTTACCAAGCACTTAGCCTATCCTAACACAGTACCCTACATAATTATCAAAAAACATACATTTGGGAGCCATAATGAAGGCAAAAAAAAGTTAATTTCCTACTGGGATGCTGGTGAAGCCTTTCCTCCGTCCCTCCTCCGTATTCTCTATTGCGTTTACGTCGTAAAACTGCCGTCCAGCTCTGTCCATCCTCCGTATTCGTTTACGACGTAAAACCGCGTTCACAGTACAGTTTTGTTTTTGTTTGTTTTTTGAATGTCCAGAGGACCAGACTTAGCTTTTTTAGAGAGTACAGGGCAGAAATCCTCCGCAGCTACGTTTAAAGGAGACCACATATAAGTATTTAAAATTTTTATGTTATGTCTGTGTGCTATCTCAGTGTTTTTCAACCAGTGTGCCGCGGAACAGCAGTGTGCCGCGAGAGATTGTCTGGTGTGCCGTGTAAAATTAGTAAAGAATTTTTATTAACTGGTGTAATTTCCTTACCGCGCGATAGGTGGCAGTATGGAGCATAGCGGCGCACATTAAAACAAGAGAAGTAGCGGCGCATGAACGTGACGTGTAGCAGTGAGCAAAACAAACCTTGAGGACCTTCTCAAACAAACAGGCAGCGATGGAAAACTTTTTCAAAAGAAAAAATACTAAATCCGGTCTGGTCCCTGGACAAAATTCGGACCCAGATGAAGGCCCAAGTGGAAATCAGAAGAAGACAGAAACCGTGAACGTGAGACTGTACAGCGAGGCTTACATCTCTTTTGAGTCATCAGTTCAGGTATGCTATGACTTTGTTAGGGACCCATACAGCTCAGCAGTTGTTGGCAGGAACATGACTTTACAGGAGCAGGAAGAACTGAACTGGGACAAAATCGTGGTTTAAAGCTGAGCTTTGCTGATCTTTCTTTAGAAAGTTTTTGGTTGACTGCTGCCAATGAGTTCCCCTTTCTGGCAAACAAAGCTATTTTGACATTGCTCCCATTTTCCACAACATATCTGTGTGAAGTGAGCTTCTCCAGCCTAACTGCCATAAAAACTAAAAACAGAGGGAGACTGAGAGCTGTTGAGGAAGAGCTTCGTGTGTGTCTTTCTTCAATTTCTGCCAGAATATCAGCTTTGTGTTCATCCAAACAGGCACAGGTTTCACACTAAGTGAGTAAAATGTAGAGAGAATGGTAGCACTGTTCAGGTGTATTTGAAGGCATATTAAGTACAATTTCATCCTCTTTAATTTTAACACCATATTGTTGTGGCACTGTTCAGGTGTATTTGAAGGCATGTTAAGTGCAATTTCATCCTCTTTAATTTTAAGACCATATTGTTGTGGCATTGTTCAGGTGTATTTGAAGGCATGTTAAGTGCAATTTCATCCTCTTTAATTTTAACACCATATTGTTGTGGCATTGTTCAGGTGTATTTGAAGGCATGTTAAGTGCAATTTCATCCTCTTTAATTTTAACACCATATTGTTGTGGCACTGTTCAGGTGTATTTGAAGGCAAGTGCAATTTTATCCTCTTTAATTTTAAGTGCAATTTCATCCTCTTTAATTTTAACACCATATTGTTGTGGCACTGTTCAGGTGTATTTGAAGGCATGTTAAGTGCAATTTCATCCTCTTTAATTTTAAGACCACAATTTGTGGCACTGTTCAGGTTTATTTCAAGGCATGTTAAGTGCAATTTCATGTTAAGTGCAATTTGAAATAAGAAATATAAAACATGATAAAAATACATTTTTGTGTTTATTTCATTCCTATTCAAGACACGTTGATAAGAATGACTATATATTTAATATAGGCGGATACAGTGTATCTATGTTTACAATTTTGGTTGGTGGTGTGCCTCGGGATTTTTTCAATGAAAACACTGTGCCTTGGCTCAAAAAAGGTTGAAAAACACTGTGCTATCTTGACAATATTAATTCATTTTAATACACAAAATAATTCTTAGATAATTAATTATACCCTTTTTAATTCTGCCATTTTTAACTTTCGTTTTGAACGACCGGTTTCTTGAAGTCCACGCCCTTCAACGATCTGTTTACGCCCTCTGTAACAGCCAGTATCTGTAATGTGTTGTTGTTTTAAAATTAGCTCTTTTTTTATTACTCATTTGACTTACTGTTAGTGCTAGCTTAAGATAACTTACCGAAACCCGTCTGAGCGCGCCGCAATTAGCTGCTCCTTTTAGCATGAGACCACCCGAATCCGAAGCTAATGTTAGCTTGTTCCTCTTCCGGTGTTCGCCAGCTCCGCTCGTTGCACGCGGAGATTTTGGGAGTTATCGCTGTTCCAGTCAAGACAACACAAAGTTCACCAAGTGTCTCCCGTAAATTAATCCGTAAGGAGAAGGTCCTCGCTGCTGCGAGGCTGCAGCGAGGCTGTACAGTTGAAGCTCCGCTCCATCGCGCCAGAAGAGGGTCCCGTTGCCGCTGGTCCCTACGCCGGGGGTCCGCTCGTTTAATTTTTGCCGGCTGCGCGTTGGGAGCGATCGCAAATACACTAAAAATTGAACTAAAACATAAAAATAACAATTATACTTTATTTATAAAGCCATTTAAAAAAACCACAGCTGCAACAAAGTGCTGTACACATGAAATTAAGAACATATAAACAAAAGATGAGATGAAATCATGAAAAACAACAGTCATGTGTTTAATACAGAAGTGGGTTGAGCCTAACCAGGGGTTGCTAGGTGAGGGGCTGGACTCAGGTTTGAGGTGATTGGCTACGGCTTGTGACGTCAATAACTGCAGGAAGTGTGAATCCAGGTGTATTTATCAAAAATAAATAAATCTACTTAGAGTAAATAAACCACTGGGTGCATTTTTTTGGCACAAGGACTGTTTTTTTATGAAGTAAATACCCAAAGTTGAGTAAAAAAAACATTAAAAAGTGAATTTTGCATCTGTAGTCCCCTTTAAAACGTAAAACCGGAAACTGTGTAACTCGGCTTTTCAAAATAAATTTTCAAAACACTTTTCAGTTATTTTATTTTTTTAATGGGAGATGCATCGTAACCGCGAAACATCGTAACTCGAGACCGTCGTAAGTCGAGGACTACCAGTATTTCTCTCAAATGGTAAAAGCAACTTTTTTCCAGAAGTTTTGAATGTTTGTCCCAAGACGTTGACTGGTCGAACAGAACTCCAAGGTTGCTGAGGCTCGACTGAGAAAAGGAGCCCGGAGAACCGAGGTGCTGCTTGATCCAAGGAACTTTCTGTTCAGGCGCAATGACCAGGGTTTCAGTCTTGCTAGAATTTAACTGAAGACAGTTGTTAGCTAACCATGCTTTAATATGGGAAACACAGTTTACTAATTCAGCTAACTTGTGCAATTCTGAATCATAGAACCAACAGAACAGTTGAATGTCATCAGCACGCGTTTTGCGCTGCAAAAAAGCTCCTACCGCACTGTGTTGGCTGCTTGTCAACAGATTGTAGCAGGCCCAAGACTCTGGAACGAGTTACCGCTGCTCATCAAACAGGCCCCCTCCCTCTCGGTTTTCAAATCCTGGTTAAAAACTCACTACTACTCCATCGCTTTCAATGCCAGCTGATTTGTATTGGATCGTTTTATTTATGATCTGCAATGTTTTTATGTTTTTCGTGTTGTACCTCATTGTCTGTGTTGCCTGTTGCGTGTTTGTTTGTCCAGCACTTTGTGTGGACTTGTTCCTGTTTAAAGTGCTTTATAAATAAAATGGTATGGTATGGTATGGTATGGTATAGATGTCTGTTCACATCGAACGCGTCTGATGACGCGCAGTTGGAGCAGCGTCTGGCTCCTTTTCCGTCGGGTTTGTTTTGTTTCTTGTAAACCGGGCAGATAAAAATCAGCTGTTTGTGAGCCTCGTTACTACTTGAGTGGGTTTTGTACGAGCCGAACTGCAGCTCCGAAAGTCTTTGTTGAGATTAAAACTTTTTTTAATGTTTGGGGTGATCGTACGCTCAAGCGGACAGCGGCAACTGTAAAAATGCCAAGTTTCTTACCGGAGGCTGGTTTCTTCATGGAGGCACGTTGGGGTAAGTTTAAAAAGTCCAAAAAGAGTCCCGTCGTTGTTGCGTCATCACATAGCAGCGGCTCTCCCGATTGGTTGCTGCGACGCGGCGAGCAGCCGAAGTAGGTCAAGGTTCATTTGAACGAACTCCGACAGTCGCTGCTCGGACGCGACGCGGGCGCGGAAAACAGCTGCCGCTCACTGCCGCGCTGCTTGAACTGCTGTGGACGCGCCGTGTCACGCCGCGCCGCTCCAAGATGCGCGGCCACATAGACTTTCAATGTAAAGTGGCTGTTTCGGCTGCCGAAACGCGTTCGGTGGGAACCCAGCATGAGACACATTTCTGAAGCTAGCAAGTTACTCCCACTTCTGACACCAATGTAAGGTTGTCGCAGTCACTCAGGCACCAGACGCTTTGCTCTTGCCAACGATTTCTTCAGGTACAATAATTACAGGTCACCTAGCTCCGAGTCACTGTTCCGCCGAAACCCACGCGGAGCTCCTGTGCCTCACTCAACAGGTACCTCCAGAATCATCATCACACAGATGAAGAAGAAAAACCACACCCCATACTTATTTCCCTAAACCCTTGCTGCACAAGCAGAACATGTCATAAATAAAAACCAGTAACAGTGCAACAGGAAACAACTCCTTAAGGATCATGAAGCCTAGGATATAGTTGACGCGTCGCATAGGGCGCGCGGCCAAAGTGACGCAATCGCGAAGTCCCCGCCCCCGCGCTTTGGCCAGCGCGTTGGTTTCGCGCGTGGTCGTGCACCTCCCAGATTTTGAAGCTCCGCAAGCCTAGCGCGCGCGCCGAATTGATTGACAGGTCGGGTGTGGACCTCACCGACAGCCTTCACGCCAGAATCTGCAGCTGTCTGCGCCGCTGTGGTCGTGGAAACGGCGTCGCGACGCATGGAGGAATGTTTTTTATGTGATTCAAATGCATTAAATTCCCCGAGCGAGCGGAAAGCTATTTGTTTTTGTTGTGTGATTTCAAACAGTTCTTCTTCTATGGTAGATTTCTTCTTCTACACCTTTTCTTGCAACATATGCACAGGTTTTAGAGGGTACTGTGTCGAAGTGTGCAGGACTTTTATATTGAAAACAGACTTATACTGCTACAAAGATCTTTACAACACATATACACACACATGGTAAGTTGCCTTTGGCACAGGGCTCAGAGCAGGGTGTAATAACACACCGTCAGTAACCCTAGATTAGTTTAATTTATATGGCATTTTAAACTCATAAGCAGAAAAACATGATGTATGTTTGTTACTTTTTATATGCTTTGTTTGTATTTTGGTAAACCATCTTTGTGTTATTGCATGGCAATTTGGTTAACCCTGTGCTATAAGAAATAAAATTGAGTCAGGCCTTTGTCAGGCCTTTAACATACACACACTAGGCAGAAAAACCAAGGCCTCTGTGGAGCAGCAGGTCTCTCCCGGAGAAAATATAGGTCAAAGGAGATAACACTTGTTGCAGGAGAACTAGGGCTTGTCAAGGCCTGTTAAGAAAGAAAATAGTTATTAAAGTATTTAAAAAGTAGTGAATCTATCATCTCACACCAATAACAGAACAGAACATGTAAAACTCTACATGTTCTGCAGAAAGTTTGACTTGCAGAGATGCAATGAGAGTTTGGTTACAGAGAAAGACCTTTAAACTAGTTAGTTTTGGTGTTTTGACAGAGGCAGAGCATGGAGCAGGCACGTACGCGCATACACACGTACACCCACGCGCACACGTGCACGCATGCACACACACGCACGCGCACACACACACGCACGCACACGTGCGCACACACACACACTCGGGTCTGTTCAGAGTGAGGGCTGTGCACTTTCACACAGCTACAGAAAAGAGTCACTGTAAAAGGTAGTTTTTGTGTTTTTGCTTCAAGGACTGTTTAAAAGTAACAAAGTTTATTTTAACAAAGAATTATTAAAATCCATACTAAAACATTCAGAAGCAAAGCGTTATTGCAGACAGCTGAGGCTTCTTATCAGGATATGAGCTTGCACACAGAGAAAACACACAAGGAGTTATAATAATAATAACACATACGCTCTTGAGCAGGTCTGCTTGGAGCAGAAATATAGGTCAGATAGATAAAAACATGCACACTTTTTGGCAGAGCAGAAGAGAGGCTGCAAGGTTGATTCAAAGCCTGTTAGAAAGGGCAAGCATTTACAACAAAGAAAATCAGACATGCAATGGTTATGTGAAGTGTGTGTCAAGTGATTAACTGGAGATGTGTGATTGTGTAGGTGGGTAAAATGTATGTTATTTTATGTTTTCTTTTATGATTCACAGCAAACTAAAGGATGCTTCACTGCTGAGGGTTGAAAAATATAGTTTTAAATATTACATAGCACCTTAAAAAGAGTGTTTTTTCCACAGTTTGGGTAAATATAGGTAAAAGTTGAGGATCTAGGTGAAAGTTTAAAACCTGTCTGACCAGATTCTCTGCTGAAGGAGGGGGTCAGCTGGAGGAGACATTATGTCATTGCTCAGTGAGGGCTGAGAGGAGGGGTAAAAAGTTACCTCACTATTGACCAATAGAATGACAGGAAAATGACATGATTGTCTAGAATAGTGGGGGTCAAACCCTTTTCTTGACTATAAATAAGGCTGTCTGAGAGGAGAAAGGGGCTGAAGATTTTTTGAAGACCATTTGGATTACTGGACAAAGACGGACGCTCTGGAACTAAAGAAGAAGATAGAATATTCTAAAAAGACTCTCCTTGGACAAAAAAGGAGATATTTTTGCTTCAGCCTGGATCCCTTGCTATTCTTCTTCAAAAATTGGATTAATTACAGAGCTGGAATATAGCCTCAAATCTTGATTCAGGATTGAGGTATTTTTTCCTTGCCTTTGGTAAATGGCCCCTGTGGATTTGCCGAACAGAAGGTAAGGAAATATTCCCATTCTTGTCCAGAGCATTAAAATTATATTAAATATAGTATAACAAGCAACAAGACTGCTACTATCTGGAAACAGAAAAAATCAGTTACAAGGATTCCTCTGTTGATGAAAAATTAAAGTGACGGAGCACCGCAAGTCTGTTTATGTTAGTGGAACACGATGTACTTTTTATCTCCGCTCTGCTGTAGAGGGCCTCTCGTCGGCCAATGAGGGATTAAAAGCTGTTCTTTTGTGGAATACTATTTCTCCTGATTTGAAAAGATTTTTTGTGGAACAAACAAATTCTTTTTGATTTAATTCAACTATTAATTAAGTTACTGTTTTGGGTCATCCGAGACCGACCCCGGAGCAGGATCTGCCCACTGAAGGCTGACTGGCCTTGGACTGAGAACTGAGAAAACACGGTGTGCTCTTTATCTCCATCCTGCTGAAAATACCTCATCAACTGGACAGAACCAAGAATTTTGTTGAAAAAACTACAAGCTTTGATGAATTAAAGCAGAGAGTCAGGAGTGCAGCAGGCGAGTTGTTTCTGTAAGTACACTATGTTCCAATTTTAGGCTCCGGCCGGCTAAGGAAGGCCTGTTCATCAGTACCACAGAAGCTTGAAGGGAGTTTGGAGGAAGTTTTGTACATCGAAGGTCAAGCGTAAAGTAGTTTACAGTCTAAAAGAACACAATGTTCTATTTTTAGTCTCCTGCCTGCTTCGGAAGGTCTCTCGTCAGTACCACAGAATAAAATGATGGATAAAACATCATTTAAAGGAATATACTATTTTGCTGAAAACCTTGATGGATTCAGAGAGTTGATTGATTTTAAATCTGGAAGAGTTTAAAGAGAAGTTTTGTGCGTCGAGAGATCAGACTGCAGCAAGCTGAATGTTTGGAAAAGTTTGGAGGATGGGGAGAGCGCAGTGTCCCTGTTCATCTTCTAACTGCGGCTGAAGGCCTCCCGTCAGCTCGACTGAGCAATGATGGATTAAAAGACGCTCTTTTGTGGAATACTATTTTTCCTGATCTGGAAATATTTTTGTGGAACAAAACAACATTTCTGGATAAGATTCAACATTAATTATGGAATACAACTGGTTGAAGATGCTGAAGTCATGAGGAATTAGTTGAATTTGCTGGATACTTTAAGAAGATTGGTTTGATTCAAAAAGAGTTTACTCCAGGACGAAAGAAGTGTTTTTGCGGCATTGGAATCTGCTCTGACGGGTCCTGACTTATCAGCTTGTTAAAGCTAAGGGAACACCGCTTCTGACGCCCTGGTTGTCAGTACCACGGAGCAGATGTTGGAAAACCTTGAAGAATTATATTGTGGAAAGAAGACTTGGATTAATGCCTGCATTCGGAGAGCTGATTGATTTTAAATCTGGAAAAGTTTAAAGAGAAGTTTTGTGCGTCGAGAGATCAGACTGCAGCAAGCTGAATGTTTGGAAAACAATCTTTGATGGATTAAAGCTGATTTTGCAGGATTGGAAAGTCAGTTATTGTTTTCGGGTCATCTGGTCTGACCACGGAGTGAGACCTGCCAGCTAGAAGCTGACTGACCTTGGATGAAAAGCCAGGAGAACACGATGTTCTAATTTTAACCTCAGGCCTGCTTTGAAGGCCTTGCTCATCAGCATCGCAGAACAACTGAATGGATTACAATATCTTTGAATGGATAACACTTTTGAGGAATAATTGATTTTGCCTGGGAGGATTACCAGATTTTTTGGCCTTGAACAGTTTTGATGGATTACAACTGGGATTTTTAACACGACAGAATTACCTGGAGGTTTTTCTGTGGAATTACAACGAAGACTTATTCAGTCTGCTGGAAGTGCAGACTTTCCTGACTGGATAATAACAGGATTAAATGAAGATTTCTAAAGTGGATGATTACAAAACAAGTTTTTCCTGAAGGATTAAAAACACAAGCTTTTCCTATGTGGGATTAAACAAAGATTTGTTCAGTCTGCTGGAAGTGCAGACTTCTGATTGGAGTACAACAGCATCACCTGGAGGTGACAAGATTTCCTGATAGGATTAGAACAGAGGTTTCTGGTGGAAATAAAAACACAAGTTGGAACACACCAAGATTACCTGGATGGATTAAACATATTTGATCGGAATCAGATTATTGTAGAATAAACCGACATTTTTGAAGAGTATACAAATTATTATTGATTGGAGTAGAACTCAATTCAATTAAAGGTAAAAATACATTAAAACCCAGCGTGTGGAAGACATCTTTTTGTGAGCTGTGAATCATTTTTATCTCTTAAATGCAAATCATGTAACCTAATTAAATCTTTTCTGTAGTAAGTAGTGCTTATGCTGTTCCCTTGCAATTAAATAATAAAGAAACATATAAAACGTACAAATTTGGATTTTCCTTTGACTCACCTTGATATTAAATGATGGAAAACTTGGTTCAAAGATAACAACAAGATTACTGGAGGTTTTAAATGGTTGTTTTGGCTAAAAAGATATAAACAACATCCTGGAACCTTATTTTCCTAGGTTCTAAAATTTACCAGACGGATAACAATAACCATCTACAGAGGTAAGCTGTCGTTTAATATACGTTTCTCCGTGAGGTACGATCTGACTCCATTCTGCTAAGTCGGACTATCTATCGGAGTGAAAATAATGGGTGTGACGTTTAGATGGAGACAGTAACAGTCTGGTTGAATTACCTCGACTCAGCCTTAATTCTAACTAATCTTGAGACACATCGGGTAATACTCGTGTGCTAGGATAAAAGTTAAAAAACCCGTTACTGGAGAAGGCTGGAGTGAGGACTTGTCGCAAGATCCTGCGGCTAACCTCGCTCACGTAGAATTAACAACTGCCACCTGCTGGTCAGTAAAAGAACAGCACTTTGCCATGCGCTGCTGTGCCACACTATAAACGCATGCACAGTGCGCGCGCAGCACGTGCGCTCCAGCTTGCGGACCAAAGTGCGACTATATCCGAGGCTTTATACTAACCCCGGAATTACACCACATGCGTTACGGCTCCGCCCCGCTCCGGTCCGACCTCCGCAGCAAATACGCACCCATTATAATCAATGACAGAATTTACACTGGCTCCGCACGGCGGCGGTGAGCTGCGGAGAGCGGACGGCAGTCCGTCAAAATTAGAAATTTTTCTATTTCTGCCGGATGACGGAGCTGTGCCGGAGTCAACTTTTGAAGATTACGTCGCACCAACAGGAAAAGGAACGAGCACAACTTCCGTATTTACAAAATAAAATCACCACGGGCGGACTAATCCTAGCTCTATACGGATTTATTTGTACAAAAATGCTGTCAAACTATCATTTATGACTATTCTATGACTAAACTATTATATTTATGACTATGACTACACCTAATAACGCAATACAAAAATAAATAAATAAAAAAGTATTTTATTCTGAAATGTAAACATCACTTCCTGTTGCTCAAACCATGTAGCTCATTTACGAGAGAAGATCAAGGCAGCAGTCTCTCTACAGTTGTTCTCCTTCTTTCCACCGAATGAATTGTTTTGTTCTGACTTACTTATTTATCACTTGATTTATCGCGCGATCTCGCACGTGTCTTGGAGCGGCGCATCCAGGCTGACCTGAGCAGAGCGGAGGCAGTGGGCGAGGACTCACGTCAGCTGCGACCTGCGGACCGGAGCGGGGCGGAGCCGCGTGCAGTGTAATTCCGGGGTAACAATGCGCAGCTCCGAGTCAACTGATGCATTTAAAAAAGTCTTAAGACTTATCTCTTCAAACAGGCTTATGGTTAATTGTGCTTATTGATTTTAGAGTTTATCATGTGTAACCTTTTTGTACAGCACTTTGAGAGTTTATAATTTTATTATGATTTTATTATGTGTATTCCTTTTTGTAAAGCACTTTGTGATTTTTATGTCTGTGAAAGGTGCTATATAAATAAAGTTTACTTACTTACTTAGCACATATTAGCAACAATATACTGTAACTGCAATGTTTTCAAATTGTGTTGTTTGATGTTCTAGAAATGGGAACAACTATGAACTTTGTAACAGGCTGCTAATAACAAAATGCCTAAGAATTTAAATGTAATTTGTTTTTTTGAGTCGTCTATGTACACACAACAATGGTTCTATTGAGTTGTCTGAATAATTAATTTGTTAAGTGGCTCAAACAACAGTCCCCTGAAAAGGATCTAGTAATGGAAAGAAATAAAGGATTAAATTTTTTTAAAGGACTATAAGACCTTCAGAATGCCTGAACTATTGCAATCACTGATAATATTAAAGCCGGGTACTTTTGCACAGTTTTGTTACTTAGAAATAGGTAAAGCCTGCATTTTGCATTTTTATGCATTTTATCTAAATTCAATGCATTAGACTGGCTGTGTATGTAGGGAGGATGGATGTCATCATGCAAACAGAAATGCATCATTTGAGGAAACCGTGGTGGTGCATGCACATCCTGACGCTTCCTGCAGATAACCCCGACAACGCTGGTATCTCTTCCTCAGACGTCAAGCAAAACGAGAAAACTGAGCCAAACAACTGCCTTTACTGTATACATGTACTGTACATTACTGCCACTTTTTGTTGCGCATCGCCGTGTTTTCATGACGAAGCGCCGGGCTGCAAACCCCCAAACACTGGCCCCTCACCTTCCTCCTCTCCCATGCGTTCGTCCTTCCAGGTGCAGCAAAGCAGCATCAACCTCATTCAGTCTGAAGACACCGAGCTCCGGGGGAGAGCCAGCCGCCTGTAGTCCACAGAAAACCGGTGTCCGACCACCGGCGGTCGAGTCTCTCCTCCTTCTTCTTCTTGAGTTTTCTTTGGCCGTTGGCATTCAACGGTCGCTCCCTGCGGAGGTCCGCACGTTTCAGCGGGGCTTCAGACAACACCGCCGCCGACCAATGAGGTCTCTGAGCCGGGCAGAGGAAGACACGGGCTGGCCAACCACGAACACGCCCCAATTAATGAATGCAGCATTTAAGCTCCACTCGGAGAGGAGGAGAACAGACAGCCTCCACCCACAGCCAGAGAAGTGTTTCAGGAAAATGTCGAGAAACAAAAAAACAAAACAAAAAAATAGACCAAAATATAGTTTAAAGAGCTGCTGATGTGTGCTATTTGTGTGGATGTACGCATGACAAACATGCAAAAATGAAATTTTTTCCATTAGGACGCACTTGTTTTGACTACAGTATGTAGCAAAGGGAGTTTGCATTTCCTGCTCTTGTTTTCGGCACCTGAACGCAGCACAGGAAGCTGGTTTAACTGTTTTGGCACCAAGTTTCAAAGTTTTGTTGTGTGGAAGCCCATCACCGCCACTCTATTAAAAATAGCAAAAATTATCTCAAAATAATTAGATAGTATCTCATTATAATGACATACTATCTCATTATAATAGTATCTCATTATAATGAGATAGTATCTCATTATAATGGGATAGTATCTCATTATAATGAGATAGTATCTCATTATACATTAATGAGATACTATCTCATTATAATTAGATAGTATCTCATTATAATGAGATACTATCTCATTATAATGATAGTATCTCATTATAATGAGATAGTATCTCATTATAATGGGATAGAATCTCATTATAATGAGATAGTATCTCATTACAGTATAATGAGATACTATCTCCCATGCGTTTGTCTCATTATTTTGAGATACTATCTCACTATAATGAGATAGTATCTCATTATAATGAGATAGTATCTCATTATGAGATACTATCTCCCATGCGTTCGATTATTTTGGGATACTATCTCATTATTTTGAGATTATTTTTGCTAGTTTTTTTAATAGAGTGGGGGAAATGGGCTTCCATCATTTCTTCTGGATTTATTTATTTGTTAGGAATGGTAGGATCTTGTAGCCATGCTGGGTGCTCCACAGAGACACTGGTGTGGGACATCATGAGACTAGCTCCAGCAGATGGAACAACAGGGTAAGCCATGTTTTGCAGGATGTGGATATTGGGTCAGTGGTTCTCCCAGGAGGACACAAGAGAACAGCTTGTGTTCATTATTTCCATCTGGGACAGAGTTTTCCGTCGCAGACGCTGGCAGAATGTCTGCCCTTTGTTATTTGGTTATGTTGAAGTCAACACACGTATCAGACTTTAACACTAAATACATTATTTTTTATTTAAGGCAGAAAAAGCTGAATCACCTCTATCAGCTGGCTTTAATCCAGCTGCTCCTGCTGGTTGATGTTTTCAACTGCATGAGAAGAAATAAACAGGAAGCACTTTTTTCTTTTTTAAACACAGTTTATTTTGTAATTTGTTGGAAGTAAATAAATTGCCAGGATATCTGGGGAACATGTGTCGTGGAACATTAAAAAAAAGTGCAAAACCACTCAGTTCTTCCTTCTAGAAACAGTTTTAAATAAAGATGAAGCATCATTCCACGCCACATACGACCCACTCTGACCCGGCGAGGCTCAAAGGTCGTTCTCACGCAGCTCCGAGTGAGGAAACTGAAGCCAGCCGAAAAGCAGATTAGTTGAAAGTACAGTACAAAGTTACACGGAGAGATGCGGTCACTTGGCCAACAACGCTTAGACGCCTTTGGTCAGTAAAGCTTTGGTAAAAGCAGCTCAAGTAAATGAACAGTAGGACTTTATGCCTCACATAAACACATTAAACACAGCATCAATACAAATAATAACACTGAATAAATGCAGGAGTCTTCTGGATTTATGTTCACACTTTCCTGGTCATAAAAGCTATACGAGTCAAAGAATGTTGCAATGAAATAAGTTGAATAATCTTGTAATGACAAGTTACATAAAAATAAAAGAAGCTAAACATTAGAAGCAAACAGAAGGGCTCAGTTTAGCCCGCCTATGTACACACCAGAGTCTAACTGGGTCTGATTTAAACTAAATGCTCTGTTTTTTCATCATTTTTGATTGTCTTTAGATTCAAAGAGCATGAAAAAAGAAAAAGAAAATTGGCAACGTTAAAAAATGCAGAGACAACTGAACTGCACAGCAACTAGAATCAGCACATTCACAGAGAGCAGATGGGTTGGCCGGAGCCCTGCAGCTCATTTACTCCCAACAGGCCTAAAAATGGAGTCGGAGCTGACGGCTTCAGCCGACTTGTTTCTCTACAACAACAACACACACACTCAAACGCAGCAACAGAGAGTCACACAAACACACTTTAGATCTTAGGTCGGCTGGCGGAGTACAACAAGCTGATTAACTTGAACACATCGATGATTAAAAGGCACAATCATTAACATACGTCACATCAGAGCGTGTACAAAATTCTGGGTCGGTGGGTTTGTATAGAAACAGACACTGAAGTCAAGTAACAAACATTGCAGGTCGTCTGACGGGGCTCGGTTCTTGTATAAAATGTACATTCTCGATCATGCAGTAGCACCATGGTTTGTTGAGGTCACTGGATCTGCAGAGATCCTCTACTTCCTCCTGCCACAGTATTTCCCCTGGCATCTTGCAAGGCCACCTGCAGGTAGAACATAATGTGAAATTAGAACAACACTTCACACTGAGATGCAGTTCTGGTAAGGATAAAAGGAGCGTAAGACTCTTCCTCACCCCTGTACACCCCTCCTCCTCCTCCACCTCCACCAAGGAAGCTCTGCAGTGGACCGTACTTGGCTGCCTTAGCTGCAAAAACATGAAATTAAGGAAAGGTTTGTAAAATGTATAACTTCTGAAAAGCAGAGTCAGACATTTGTTGCTACTCTTAACATTCAAGAAACCTGGAATAAACTCACAATGTTGACACATTTTAAAATGGAAGGAAAAGCATCACTTCTTCAAAGCTGAGTCAGCTCTTCACACCTTTATATATTATACAACTTAGTCCCCATTGAGCCTCAGGGACTTTATATTACTCTTTATATTATCTACTTTGTACATTACCTCTAAAATGTTTCTAATTTCTCTGTTTGCATCTATTTTTTTAATAACTGCGTCTTTATATTTTAATTGTTACAGGTAAATTATTATAGACATATTCTGGGTGATAAAAATGGAGGAAAAGCAGCAGATTTGCCAAAAGTAGTTCAGGTGGAGAAGATTTTGTTCACGTCACCAGTCAGCAACTCTTCACAAAACAAGGACCTCAATAACTACAGCTGCTTTTAACAATGTGAATTACACATTAAGTCAAGTTATTGTCCCCCATTAAGGAACGAAAAGGGGAATTGGAAACGCCCTCCGTCAGTCTGTCCATGAATCTTGTGAGCATGAATTATAATGTGTGAGGTATGGACTTCCATTCTGGTGTGTGTCTGCATATAAGAAAGATTATTTTTGAAACTTGGATCGCCAGGTCAAAATCCAAGATGACTGCCACCATACCCATATATAAATTGATGACCCTTATCATTTGAGGAAACTGATTTCTACCTTTATATTGCTTAAAAGTTTATTTTTAAAAAATGATTTTTGTGGCAAAGGTTAATCTGGTGGCCAAGGCCAACATAAATATCTCAAGTATCTTGCTTTCAATGAAGCTACCATAAAGATCATCCATGCAGTCTGATCCGACAAACACAAATTAAAAACATCCTCGCCTGACTTTAACAGAATTCATATTAGATGAATGTGTAAACGAGCTGAGAATAAACAGGTTCTTGCTCGCTCACAATAATAATAACAATAATACTTTATTTATAAAGCCCTTTAAAACTACCACAGCTGCAAGAAAGTGCTGTACATATAAGATCAAGAACATTTAAACACATCAAAAGATAAAACAGTTGTTAAAACATGAAGATCAATAAAAACAGTGCAGAA
>JBBPBX010017071.1:28206-47287 GCA_038048925.1 Garcialebias charrua | reverse complement strand
TATATATATATATGTATGTATGTATGTATGTATGTATGTATGTATGTATGTATGTATAAGGCTTTGTGTGACTTAGTTCACTGTGGCGACCCCTAACGCAGGGATCAGCTGAAAGAAGAAGAAAATATTATTTTTAATGACAATCTTATTATTGTGTTCTGTGGAATCATATTTTGGGAAGTCCTGTCTATTAAAGGCAAAGTAATTTTTAAAGCATTATTGTATTTATTGAAATGCATTGTGAAACTCTATTTTCGTATCAATATTGCATTTTCAATTATATATTATTATAATTTTTAATTATCTAATTCCACATATTCATTCATTCAACATTTATTTGTTCAGGTTAATCCCATTGAGCATCAGGGACTCACTTACAAGAGAGACTTGATTTCTGATGACAAGAGTGGATAACAACTAACAATAGACAATCGTAAAAGAGGCATACAGATTTAGTTGTTTTAATATATAAATTAAAATAAAATGCCAACCAAAAAGACAGTCAAAAGGAAAAAGTAAATAAAAAATAATAGATAGATTATAAGGCGGTGTAGCAAACTAAAAACAGGAACATGTCTACAGTGGTTTTTGCCATGAACTTAACAGATGTTTGAAGCCATTTAGTGATCTCAAGGTCGAGAGCTTTACATTTTTTTGCAACATATTCCAGGAAACAGGAGCGGAGTAGGAGAAGACCTTTTGCCTAGTTCAGTTCGTACTGAGGGAACACTGCAGGTAATAATGTCCTGGGAGCGCATGCGGTAGCTGCACTCATGCAGAGACATGTAGGAGGAGATGTATGAAGTAGGGATGTCCCGAGCCGATCACATGATCGGAAATCGGTCCCGATCACGTGATTTCAGACTCGACTTGAATCGGTCGTTACACACCGATCAGGGATCGGATATATATGTGTATATTTATTCTAAACACAAACGGGAATATTATATTAACTGTATGTTGTGTTACAGAGTCTAATTGTCTCGGAACAAAACATGCACAATAGTTTTGCAGCAGTGCCTGCCGTAAAGCAGTGACTGTCGTAAAAAAGAAGTGGAACGCTGCATTAAGATGGTATAGTGGTTAAGGCGTTTGACTTGGGACCCGAAGGACGCGGGTTCGCGTCCCGGCCACTACACACCTTGGGGTGTCTATGAGTGCACACCTAATTCTCCAGCTCCCCGAGCGCCCTCTGGCTGCTCACTGCACCACCTGGGGTGGTTGGGTTAAATGCAGAGACGAATTTCGTCTGTGTATGGGAAACATACGCAGATGACAGACAAACACATTATTATTATTATTATTATTAACTTGAAGTGGAGGCAGCGATGTCTGTCGTGTGGAGATATTTTAAAATGGATGACAAAGATATTGCGTTTGCAAACTGTGAGATATGTAAAGTTCATATTTCAAGAGGAGGTAAGGAAAAGGCTGCATTTAACACAACAAACCTGATTAGGCACATCAGAAACAAACACCCGACACAATACACAGTTAACCAGACAACCCAGCCGAAGACGAGCCAGCTCACGCTGCAAGATACTTTATAATTTATATTTATCTCATAAAGAAAAACATACACTTCCTTCTGTGAAGCCACAGGAGGAGAGTTAAGGAGTGCTGTTCAGAAAAGCATGTTACTAGCCTTATTTTATAAAACTGACACTTTAAGTTTCTTATTTGTTTACATGCCTGCTCAGTATTTTAAGTTGAGCTGCTTATTTTAAATTAGACATTTTTATTTCATACTGTTGCACTAAACTTCATTGTGAAGAATTTATTTCTTATTACTTGATTGTTCAAGCTACCTCACAACCTTATTTTATATAACACTGACACTTTAAGTGTATTTGTTTACATGCCTGAGTATTTTAAGTTGAGCTGCTTATTTTAAATTAGACATTTTTATGTCATACTGTTGCACTAAACTTCAATGTGAAGAATTAAAAAAAAAAATCTTATTACTTGATTGTTCAATCTACCTCACCGAAGTACTCTGTTAAATGTTAAGGTAAATAAAATAAAAATTAAGGGACATCTGGATCTGTTACTTTTTTTTTTTCTTCATTTTAAAAATGTATTTTAGAAGTATCGTATCAGGACTCGATATCGGCCAATACTCAAATTAAAGGACTCGGACTCGGGGTCAGAAAAACCTGATCGGGACATCCCTAGTATGAAGGCAGCAGACCAAGAAGAGAATTAAAGGCAAAAATGTACCAGTAAGAGAGTTTGTATGAAGTTAATGATGTCCAGTAAACCAGTGAATACATGGTGCAATGGTGGGTACGGTAGTCGCAACCAGTTAGGAATCTTAGCACATCTTGATAGACAGCATCCAACATCTGCAGGGTGCTTGTAGGAGCGTTCAAATAGATAATGTCACCGTAATCAATGGAGGGAAGGAAAGTCACAGTTACAAAGTGTTTCCTAGCATTCAGAGTTGAACATGATCTGTTTCTGAAAAAGAAACTCAGTTTAACTTTCAGTTTCCTTACTAGGTTTTTCACGTGACTTTCACGTGACACTTAAAAAAGAGATGCGAGTCGACCAAGATACCCAAATATTTAAAGGAATCAACAACTCAATAGAGGGACACCATTTGAACCATTAGAACAAAGGATGTTTTCCAAGCGTCTGGAATGGAGTTTTGGCTTATGGACAGGTTAAAGATGTGGGACACTGGGACTGCGATGATATGAGCGGCCAACCTTAAGAAATAAGGTGGAAGTTCATCTGGTCCTGCAGATTTTTTTAGAGTCTAGACCTGTTAACAGTTTATTTACCTCACTAGCTGAGAACGGGGAAAGAGAAAAGGTGTGATTTACTGAAGATTGACTTGTAGGAGAGATTTGGTTTGTAGAAGTTTGACTTTTATGGGAAGTGGCTGACTTTCCATTAGTAACTGTGTCAAATAAAGAACAAGAAGCAACAAAATGCTTGTGGAAACAATTCAGGATCCCGTGCTTATTGGATTTAATTAATTCCACATATGCATTTTTGTTTGCTTGTTTTAAAACATGTACAGTAAACTAAAACTAGTTATTTATGCCACTGAAATTTTGAAAAGTACTAAACATTGACTCCAGATTCATCAGTGACAGTGAAGTGAGTGGTAAAAATATAAAGTAAATTAATAAGAACTTTTACTGGAGTATTTCACGATCACCAGGTGAAAGTCATTCCTTCAAAGTACACGTTGTTAAAAGCACATGTAATAATAACACACTTGGACGAGTTGCTAGTCTAAGCTTTATTCTTTGAGAACACACTGTTCTCGACATGTGCCCATGGTCGGTATTGGTGTAAACATTGCCTTGGCTTTCAAATGGGACATTTCAGACCGTGCCACAGACTTCCCCCAGGTGTTCGGGCACAAACGTGAATATAATAACTTTCATATCAATTTCACATCTCATTGAGAAGAGCAGCGGTGGCTCCTGCACTCTGCCAATGTCTTTTATTTGCCCAATTACTGACAGATCCCTAAAATCACATTCACCTTTTATCATCTTTAATTAGTTCTTTATCACGACAACTTTTTTTCCTGGTTGTCATCTCCTGGTCTTGTACGCACCTGTCGACATGCTGTGAGGTGACGACATTAATCAAATGGTAAAACTCTCCAGAGATGCACAGCCATTTACAACACGCCTCACACAATGAATTCCAGGTTTTTTTGTCACTGACGGTTATCTATACTCAGAACATTTATTGAAGGTCAAAGTGCAGCAGACACTGTGGAGTTAAATGGGTGGGCGGGGGGCGGAGCAAAGCACAGTACTGTATAGCAAAAATAGCATTTAAAGTGAGTTAAGTTTAAGTTACTGAGGTTTATTTTTGTGTCACTTTTATTGCAATCTATAAATCTGTTTAATGCCTAAACTGATAGGCTCTCTAAATTTGACAAACACAGTGCACCAAAAGTAATAATAATAATAATAATGAATTCAATTTATAACGCACTTTTCATTAATGAAAATCTCAAAGTGCTACAAGGAGCAACAGAATTAAATGACAATAAAACAAATAATAAAACAATTAAAATCAATAACAATATCAGCTAAGATCAAAAGTAGAATCAAAAGTGCTTTTTTTTCTATTTTTTGTCTGGTAATTGTTTGTAGCATATCAAATAAAAATCCTGCGGGGTGTTTATTTGGGACAATCCTGACAGCCAGTATGGATTTAAAGCAAATTGGAAGAACAGCGTGTGATAGGTCTGTTAATTCTGCATTAACATCTTCCTGGTGGAGGCAAACAGAATTGCCATTAGACATTCATTACATTGATCTTGTAGGAGCATCAATTCTCGTAGGAAAATGAGGTTTCTCTCCTTTTTGTTTGTCAGCTAATTATTGAAAATAAGATTTGCCTCTGATTAAGGGAGCAGATCGTTGTTGCTGCAAACACATTGGCATGCACAAAACACCTGAGGTTACTAGTGGGGGGGAGTAGGGCTGGGCCAAGGTCTTTCCTCTTTAAGCCTATTAATGAAACAGATGCATGTTCTTACAAGGTTTACTATAACAAGCCAAATTAAATAGACCCATAGATCTGAATTACTTCACAGCCATTTGAGGTTCTGAGTGGCTAATGTTGTCTGTGTTTCCAGTTCAAACTAAATAAGCATCCACAATTATTTTGTTTTTCTTTGTGAACCTGTTAAAAATACTCATTGCAATGTCATGATGAGTGGCCAAAAATTTCAGAAAGTAAAAAACTTTTTTTATTTTATCTCAACCATCCATAAAAGTTCATAATTTAGGCATTTGTAAACACGTTTTGAGACAGGGACCTCGAGGACCAGGATTAGACCCCACTGATTTCAACAGTTATAGGAGTTCCAGGGTTTTCTTCCTACAGCTCTTCAACACCAAATGGCGCCAACAGGTTCACGGCTGTAGACCTTTCCCTTAATGAGCTGTGGGAGTATAAATGGCAGTGATGACCTCCTCGAAGCTGGTGCATTCTCTGCCTGAGTAGTTGAGTTTCTGGCCATATATTTGTGTTCCTAGAGCTTTATGAAATCTATCCCTTGCTCCTACGTGTTACAACTAGGGGTGCACCGACAAATGGGCCGCACCGGTAAATCGGCCGGCCGATTTATCGGCCCCAATTTCCTTAATTTTGGGAAATCGGAAATCGGCCAATGCTTGCATGAAAAACTGATTTTACAGATGTTTTTAGTTTTAACAACAATTGTCTAAACTTCATGTATATTTCAGAGCACTACCTTGTGACCAGTTAAAACAAGTTTGCATTGTTTCTAGAATATTGTTCAAGGGTCTGTTTTTCAACAAAATAAGATTGAATTTTGAAGGCGCATTGCGACCTGACAACATCTAACAGTGTTGCTTATAAAACAACATCGATATCGGCCAAAATTGGAATCGGCAAGTCAGACTTTGTAGAAATCGGTGATCGGCCAAAAAACTGCAATCGGTGCACCCCTAGTTACAACCTCTACTCATGTGCTTCTCTTGCATCCTAGACCTCCTTTTTTCCAGCGTGAACCTCCTAGTGTTCTCTCCAGTCATCCCTCATCTTCCACCACCTGGAAGGTTTCAACCTTTCTGGAACCACCGCACTGGAACCACTGGACCTCAAGAGGAAACCATATTATCTTACAGTAAGCAAATAATATCCTTCAAGAATCCTGCAAGGCCCTTGCTCTCCAGAGTTCCAGTCCCTTCCATCCATGTTGCAGTCTACTGCTTATTATTCACTTTGTAAATAAACACTGTTAAAGTTTTATTGTGTCTTGGAGTTGTTCCTTTCAGTCACGACTATCTTGGTATTTAAGTAAATCCACCCAACAGTACAGGGAGGTTTTTGTCCAATAGCAAAACATCACATGAACCACTAGACATACAGTGTTTTCTAAAAGTTACATGAAATATTTAATGAATGTCCCTCTAAAATTGATTTTTGGTGTCTATGTGTGAAGATGGCGTCCAAAGGCAAATGATAATTAAAAATATTATAATTGAATTAATTCTTCATATATTGTGCTAAAATCTGGTAGGGTAGTAGTTGAGTCACTGGCAACGTCACATGCTAAACTTTTATAAATTAAGGTTTGACCAAATGGCTACAACTCTATCACTTCTCAACAGAAGATGATCCTTGTCCATAACTTTGGCAGTAGAGTCGATGTGCGATGTGCGTTCCTTCAAAGAATTTTATGCCTTTCATTTTTTTGTGTTTTTCTCATGGAAGACTTGAAAGCTAACATTACCATTTTTCACTATGAGATAGGTCAAAATTCAAAACACTTGATAATAAGTGGATGGATATTTTGCTGTCCTCACCTACAATTATTTGGCCTGAAATGTAAATGTCATGCCTTTCTTTCAGCTCCACTCAGCAGAGATGAATAAGTGACCTTTGCTAAGTCCCCATCAATTTGATATGCTGTACTCATATGGAAAATAAGAGTTTTTTTAATAGTTTAGATATCAAATCTACGAATACACATTGCTGTCCATAAACAAATAGATTTAGACCTCATTATCAATAAGATGTTTGATTTTAAAGAAGCACTAAGATTTATTAAACACAATACGTGCCAGTGAAGCTCTTGTGGCATTGTTATTATGGCCATGTGTAAGTGAATGACACTGTCAATACAAAACAGTCTCCATCTCACGTCAACCCTGGCTGTGTATGATAAATCAGAAATGATGGGATTTGATTCTACTTTACCCTTTGAAGTTTGACTTCACCTTTCACCCTGCACCATAAACAGAGGGAATCAAGTCATTTCTTATTCTGTAGATACAGCAACGTGTGACCAAGTCACTGTTTAATAATTTACATGCATTTCTGGAGGGTTCTTTTCTGTAAAACCATACAGAGATGCTGAAATATGACTGAAGGGGTTGGCACCGTCTCTTCTCCTCCCACCTGAGATATTTTTTGAATTCTTTAGGACACTAAGAGAAAGTTCATTATCAACAACCAAATTGCATGATTTAGCAGCAGGTTGCAGAAAGTTGCTTGGTATTTTTTTAACAACACAATGAGGAGACGGGGCATAAACCCACGTGGAAGGCCAGGAAGCAAAAAGTGGAGTGATGTAGAAACTGTCCTGTTTTGGATTTCCTTGCCATATTTTTGGATGGTGCGTTGTTGTGCAAACCCTTTCTCAACATGTTGAACCATTACCTACAATTTTCCAACTGAGTCAAGAATCAAATCAGATGGGATGGCGGAGGTGTCTGGATTTCTTCCTTTTGTTTCTTTGTACGGTTTATTTTTTTGCTATTGTAATTTTTTTCTCATTAGTATTCAGTTGCAGCTCTCGAAACAAAAACATGGATGAATATTGTTTAAAATAGACATTTTGAACACCTGTTTTTATTTATAACACACAAAATTAATTTAGCAGACATCCACCCTAAATCTGGATGAATCAATAAAACCGATCATAAATTGAATAAAAAACATTATTTTTAAGCGTGCTTTCTGGTTAAGGGTGAGGCATCCTGACAACCTCCCTCCACCTTGGCTTTGTGGGAATATGAATAATGTATTTTTCATTTACATTCACCCTTATCCTATGGTGTGCTAGGGGCATTAAGAGACGGTGGGATGTACAAACACAGAAGTTGGAAATTAGATGATTCCAGGAGGAGTGCATGAAAAGCAGTGCATCTGTTGTTTTTATTGGGTGTATTCTTCTTCTGGCACTAATTCAATGTGTGAAGGCGGAGATGGTTTCAAATATAAAGCAAGTGTTCTTACGCAGTACTGGTGCTGTTCAGGTGGCTAACGAGTGAGGCAATGTGAGGTAGTTAGAGGAGGTGAGCCTGAGAGACAATCCTCTCAGTGTTTATCAAAGTGGTCTAATCAGGTCAGTTACTCATCTCTGACGTCACGTAATCTCACACTTGTGCATCCCTGCTAGAGACTGATGATACATTATGAGCCATTCCTCACTGATATTATGTACCCAGGTGCATTGTTAAATGCATTATGTCATCCAGTAATATTAAATCATGCAAGGCTCAATCATAAACAGACTTCGTACCATGATGTCAGGGGACAAAAACAAAGCCTAAATTGTGGGTTGAGTGCCTGTGTCGATGAATGCAATGGGACAGATAAGGGAACCAAGAATAAACCAGATGTTATATTCCTGGGTGTGTATTTGGAGTCTTGGTCTTTTGTGTGTGTGTGTGTGTGTGTGTGGCTGCTGAGCTAAGCTGTTTGAACAAAAAGTGAGAGTCAGAGAGTCAGAGAATCTTTATTGTCATTTGCACCGCATGTGGTACATGTGATGAAACGAGATTATGTACACAGAGTCCCAGTTACATCCAACAACAAAATGTAAGGGAAAAACAGTAATAACATCTAGGATATGACTAAGAAAAACATCAACTAAAGAATACTCTAAGAGAACTGTGACTTCTGCTGTGCAGCAAATACTAGCAGGTGGTCATCAGTACAAGAGGATGCAAAACTAAATAAAGTAAATAAAGATTGTTCTCATAACCAAAAAAGACAGGAAATAATCTTGTGTAATAAATTATTATTCCTCTTGTGAAATAAAATAAAAACATTCACTCCCCATTTTGGATTTTTTTTTGCAGACTTGACATGATATTTCTTAACTAAGTTACGTAGCTGCTTGCTGTGCCTTTGATGTGATCAATTTGAAGCCAGACTCAAATATACACAGACTAGAGGGTTTGTAAGAAACCATCAAGATTGTTGTGCTATTTGTGTGTGTTGCTCACTCCCTTCTAGCCAGAAAACAGAAAATTTAGACTGTAGCTGTTGGGTTTTTCTGCATTAAGTGTTTCATTCAGAGTCTGGGGGGCTTCCTGAACATGGCCGATTATACCGCTGTGGCTAGAAATATGATGACTAGCAGTACAGAAGGATGCTGACTAGTAGTAACCTCAGGAAAAGGACAGTGAAATGAAAGCTGGGAAGGTGTGTGTGTGTGTGTGTGCGTGCGTGTGTGTGTGTGTGTGTGTGTGTGTGTGTGTGTGTGTGTGCGTGCGTGCGTGTGTGCACGCGCGTGTGTGTGCGTGTATATGTGTGCAAACATACATGCGTTTTTTCAGGTTACATTGTGGGGACCAATTTTGCACAAAAAAAAACTACATTGTGGGGACCAGCTGCTCCTTGTAGGGGGACCAAAGCCAAGTCCCCATAAGGATAAGTCTAATTAGTGCAGCGTTAGGTTTAGGACTAAGGTGTGAATTGCAGATGGGTAAGGTCAGGGTTAAGGCCTTGTTATACTTGGGACGTCGGCCCGTCGGACGTCTTTTACCCCCCATTGAGTGAGCAAGCATTGCGCAACTTTTGGCCGCACACTCGCTGTGATCCCCCGGTGCATAGGGTCGTGTACATAGCCCCCAAACAGAACTCTCGAAGCCGACGATGCGGCTCGCAGCGTGTGATTGGTTCAAAGTTTGTGGGCGTTTTTTGTTTGGATGTCCATATATGGTCTATGACACCGCAGCACGTGACACCGCAGCACGTGACCCCGCCACTGTTTTAGATACCGGTAGTTCTTACAGTAATATGTTTCATAAAATTACAAAATAAAGTGCAAATATAACATCAGTACTGACATTAATTATATTGCATCTTACCTCCATATGGGCGTACAGAGCATACAGTAGCCTTCCCCAGCTTATAACTGGCAGCGATGGCAGTGAATGAGCACCCAGAAGCCAGGACCCGCAGCGTCACAGCCAGTCTCTCCGGGGCAGAGACCGGTGCGCTGTGTGTCGGTGCGTGCTGCAGGTGAGGGGAGATCCGGTGGGCAAGTTCATCAAAACGAGCAGCGGACATTCGAAAATATGAAAAGTGTGTCTCGTCATCCATCTCCCGCATCTGCTGAACCAACAAGCTAAACTCGCCTTGTGTAGATCTGGTCCTGTTCAGCGGGCGAACGTGCCAACGCCGTTCGCGTCGTATTTCCATGTTCGCGGTCAATAACATTAATATAAGGTCATTTTCTTCATCCTCGTCCTCCGACTCGTCATCCAACCTGAGAAGCATCTCTTTTGCCGCCTGCGAATACATTTTCTTCGTAGTGAACTGTTGAAATTACTTCCTCTTT
This sequence comes from Garcialebias charrua, assembly GCA_038048925.1. NCBI lineage: Eukaryota > Metazoa > Chordata > Actinopteri > Cyprinodontiformes > Rivulidae > Garcialebias > Garcialebias charrua. The sequence goes on along the minus strand of JBBPBX010017071.1, from coordinate 37,203 downwards.
CCGGCAACAGCCAACGTGCGTGTGACGTATGCAGTGTGAGTGCGCGTGACGTATGCAGTGGGAGGGAAGAGGGAGGGATTATCCCCACGTCTTAAAGAGGTATAAACACTCAATGCGGTCGGTGACACACGTCAGCGCTGGGTTCACTCAACGGGGGGTAAAAGACATGAGACGCTAGTATAAACCCAGCTTTAGGCTATAGAAATGAATGAAAGTCAATGCAAAGACCCTGTAAAGATGGAAAGACCAACTTGGGTGTGTGTGTGTGTGTGTGTGTGTGTATATGTTTGTTTTATAGCACAATGGGGTTGAAAACCTGATGTAGAACCAATATATGGGGACTTGTGTGGGGACAATCTTTGCATGTTCTTTTTTTTTTAGCTTTAATTTAAATTATGTTATTTTGGATTGGGATTAGCGGCAAAACACATTGACAGTTTAAAAGTAGGGATGGGGCCGATCCGATCCGGTATCATTATCGGCCTCCGATACCAGCATAATTTATGTATCGGATTTTTGATCCAACCTGCCGATATTTCCGATCCATGTTGGGTTCAAGCTATGGAATGGATTTCCTGGATGGAGGCGTGTCTCATGAACCCAGAGTAACAAGACCCACCTCACATTCAGGAAATCCATTTCATAGTTTGCAGCCAGCCACAGCGTGAGGAGAAGACTGAGTGAGTAGCATCTTAGCTAACAGCTAGCCAACTTTTCATCGTAACATGTCCGCTGTGTGGAAGTATTTTACACTCAACACCGCAATACAGCAACGTTTAATGTCTGCAGAGCCATAGAGCCACATTAAACCGCGGTCAAGTTAGTTTTACGTTGGACAGTTGAGCTCCGGGGCTTCAGCCGGACGCCACTCTCGCTGAACCGAATCCCAGGCATCCCGACCCGGCCTGCCGCGTCCAGTTTGACCCGGCCCATCTCGGTGGAGGGACAGGCTGAAAGCGGCTGATCGAAATCAGAGCGCCCACCCTGGATTGAACAAGAAAAACACACCGCTGAAGCCACAGAGCTCACTTCTCGGTTAATATTTGAGATCCGTGGCTTCAGCTGTGTATTTTTCTTCTTCAATCCGGGGCGGGCGCTCTGATTTCGGTCAGCCGCTCTCAGCCTGTCCCTCCACCGAGACGGGGACGTGGCTGGCCAGGTCGGGATGCTTGTGTTTTGGTTCAGCGAGAGTGGCGTCTTGCTGAAGCCACGGAGCTCAAATGTTTACTGAGAAGTTGCTAAACTTCATCGTAATTATAGAAAATGAAGGATTTCTTACGATGAAGTTTATTAACTTCTCAGTGAACATTTGAGCTCCGGCTTCAGCGGTATGTTTTTCTTGTTAAATCCGGGGTGGGAGCTCTTATTTCGGTCAGCCGCTCTCAGCCTTTCCCTCCACGGGGGACGCGGCTGGCCGGGTCGGGATGCCTGTTTTTAAGTTCAGCGAGAGTGGCGTCCCGCTGAAGTCACGGAGCTCGACTGTCTTAACGTAAAACTAACTTGACCGCGGTTTAATGTGGCGCTATGGCTGTGCAGACATTGAACGTTGCTGTCTTGCGGTGTTGAGTGTAAAATACTTCCACACAGCGTATGAGGCCCTGTACACACGTAGCCGGATATCAGTAAAACCGAATCGTTTATCATGCGGTTTGGCCTTTCATCCACACGTGAATTCTGGTTGATGTAACTATAAACAAATAATAAAAAAAACTCAGACGAAAGTGGAGATTTGAGAATTCTCAGCTTTGGAGTTTGTGTGTGGACTTTCAGAACCGGAGATTTGCGTTTTTCTAAGGCAGCTGGAGCAGCGCTGACGTCACATAATGCTCTAACAAAAGCGCTAAAATGTCAACATACCTGCCCTGACATGATTCCCAGTCGGACATGATTCCCAGTCGGACATGATTCCCAGTCGGACATGATTCCCAGTCGGACATGATTCCCAGTCGACATTTTCCTGCGTTTTATTAACTTTGTACTCCAACACGGTATTTAATAGTAGTTCAACCTCGCGGTCTGTCCACACAAACGAATGAAAAAAAAAAGAAATAATAACAGGAAGTTGTGGTTTGCTTTGAAGGGTTGTGACTGCACTACACAGCCACCTATAGGCTGAGTTAGACTTTCGCTTTGGTCCGCAGGCTGGAGCGCGCGCGCCGCGCGTGCACTGTGCCGTGCGGCGAAATGCGTTTACAGTGTCGCCTCTGTGTTTATAGTTGTCCCACGGCGGCGCATGGCAAAGTGCTGTTCTTTTACGGACCAGCAGGAGGCAGTACCCTCTAAAACCTGTGCATATGTTGCAAGAAAGGTGTAGAAGAAGAAATCTACCGTAGAAGAAGAACTGTTTGACGTCACACAACAAAAACAAATAGCTTTCTGCTCGCGTGCTGAACTGTTGTCTTTATTTGCGGTTTTAATGCATGGAGTCAGCGGAGGAGAAAGCGATCACGTGACTTTTGGCGAAAAAACAAAAGAAAAGTCCGACTCCAGATCAGGAATGAAGGAGAATTTAATACATTTTGTGTCACAAAACATTCCTCCATGCGTCGCGACTCCGTCTCCACGACCACAGCGGCGCAAACAGCTGCAGGCTCCGGCGTGAAGAGGGTGAAGGCTGTCGGTCAATCAAATCGTAGCGCCCACCGCGCGCGCAGGGCTTGCGGAGTTTCAAAAATTCAGAGGTGCACGGCACGCGCTAATCCCCTGCGCGGGGCCAACGCGCAGGGGCGGGGACTGTGAAATTGCGTCACTTTTGGAGCGCGCACCCTCGCGCGCTGCGCGACGCGTCAAGTATAAATTAGGCTTAAGGGTTCAGCATATTCTTTACAACGCTCTGTGGTGAAAATAAACGGGGACATGTAGACAAACATTTTAAATATACGAACATGTATGTACAGAGATTTTTTTGTGTGTGCAGATATTTGTTTTTCAAACACCAGGCTACGTGTGTACAGGGCCTAATTAAAATGAAAAACAAAGCTCTATAAAATGGCAGACTAACTATATAGTGCATTATACAGTGGACATGTTGATAATGTAAACTTAGCTCACTTAATCTTTTCCACTTTTCTTCAATCATAATTCATTTCATAATTTCATTTCACCAGCAATTCATTTCACTCTTTTTTTTAGCTTTGAGGAAAAACACAGCAAGTTTGGTGGTCTGTTTTATTCTGTTCAGTCTGGGATAAGCCTCAGGTTCTGTGATGATGTGGATCAATAATGTTGCTCCATTGGTGAGTTCTTTGGTATGGGTGACACAACTTCACAGTTATTTGGAATTGAATTAGGGGGGCTGAGGAGGGAGGCAGAAATGATGAAGAGTATCAATCATTCTGTCTCTTGAGTGAAGTGATTTGTGGGTCAACAGAATGTGCAGTAATGAAAGTTCACTTGTTCACCACTGAGAGTTTGTAGGTAAATTTACTTTCCTCAAGACAGCAGGCCTGGAACGGAAGGAGTGAAACCTCACCATGAAATGTCAATACAGTCTGAATGATCCTTTACCGGTGTTTGTCCTCACAGTGGTTGTTAAAACACAACCCCGGGGGGTTTCTCAGTGTCACTTTGCTCTTCCAAATCCATTCAGTTTTATGACCTCTATTAACAGAGGTGGAACTGCTGCTTTGAGGTTATCTTCATATCTTGCCCTTTTTATTATACTACTCTAAAAATGAAAATGCAAAAAAAAAAAATACGCAAATAAAACATATTTCCCCACTTATATACATTTTCTTTCCTATTTTCCCCTTTTTTAAAAGATTAAGAGTGATTGCCGCGGTCCACCTGGACAATAGATAGCATTACATAGAAGCGGCTCTCTCTGCAGTCTCAATATTAGAGCACATTTACGATGGGAAATACTTAAAGTGAGATTGATTGAACCCAGCTGTCCTGGATTACTGGTGTGTCAAAGTCGTTTATGCAAGGATTGGCTCATAAGCTGTCAATCAGATGGATGGATGGATGGATGGAGCAGGCAATGTTGCAGGGGGTGAGGACAGCAGACAAAGTCATCTTACATGGCAGAGGATGTTGGTGAACAGAATCAGCCCGAGTCTGTGGCAGGTGCAGACCACTCCTGTTTAACCAGTCTGTCACCCAACAGAGAGAACGGTACGCGTGTTGGCCAGAAACGCGTGTTGGTTTATTTTAGGAAATCTTCACTCTGACGCTAGAGTTGCATGTCCCTGTTTAAAATGACACTGACATTATATATTAATGAGTTAAGTATAAATAAAACATCACACCTGAAATAAGGCCGAAACAAAGTTTCAGTGGAAAATAAATTCATTTATTACAGTCATACAAATATTTTATAATGAGCAGATGTCCAGTGAAAACTATCACAATTTTAGTACATTTTTTGGAAATTAAATGGCAACATGTGGATATTTATATCTTCCTGTTTTTAGCTCGTTTATTTTTTGTAAATAATTCTAAATGCAGCTAATGAATCTGAATGGTTTGAATAAAGATGTTTACGGTTTTACAGAAACGTGAGTAAACCTGACCATGTCCAGTTTATTGCTCAGCTGCTGTTTGTGTATTTATAGGCTGTGTCCACTTGCATGTGGAACAAGTGAGATTTCATCATTTAGGATGTAATTTATTAAATGTGAACACCCATACTTAGCTCCAGGTTAGAACTGAATAAACAATGACTTTTCCGTGTGACACGAGGTGAGATGTGGTTCATCGGGTCTTTTACCACAAATCAGCAGTAAAGCCAACAACTGAGCAGGAATCAACGCACATAACCACACGTAACATAATTATCATGACTTTACACTGAGTTTTGTTTTGCTTTGCTTGATTGGATTAAAGCTATTATAGGGTGGTAGTGTTCAGCATTTCTCATTAAATATTTTGATTGTTGTGAGTTGTGGTCAGCTAATAAGGCTTAAATATTTATTTATTGGTCAAATTTCATATACTCATCATGGTCATAGGTAAGTAGACAGGGAGAAACTTTTAAAAGTTTTCAAGTTGAACAAGCTGCTGAAATTACAAGATTTAGGTCATAATGCGACTTTATTGTTGTTTCTGAACTTTACAGTATTACTACCGTATTTCCGGTCTACAAGTCGCAGTTTTTTGCCTAATTTGCATGCCCTGCGACTTATAGAGAGGTAAGACTTGTTTATGGATTTTTTTCCCCATATTTTTAGACTAATTTTTGCTCAGATATGACCATTTTTCATTTTGGAAAAAAAAAAATGGTGCAGTACCACTTTTTTCTGCTAGGGTACACCGACCGTTCCCACCTCATGTGTCCGACGGCAGTCTCCTCTGGTCGGACTGACTCTGTCGCAGCCCGGCCTCCTGTTCTGGAGGTATGAACTATGAAACCACAGGACAGATTTTCTTCAAACTTACAAAAAGTAATTACTAGGTGGACATTTACAAACTGTTAGCTGCAGGAGATGTTTAGAGCTAAAATTCGATCTTTTAGCATCATTGCTTGTTAGCGGTTAGCTACCGTAAACACGTACTATTTAGATAAATAACTCATGATCTACAGGACAGATTTTTACCAAACTTACAGAAAGTAATTACTGTGTGGACATATAAAAACTGTTACCTGTATGAGACATTTGAGCTAAAATTCGATTTATTTATAATTTATTTTCGCAGCGCACGCGACGTTTGGAAGAAGTCAAAGCAAAACTATTTAAATCCAGCTGATTTGACCATTTCATGAATGTATTAAGGAACGGTTAAGCTCAGGAACCCTTGTGCTATAATGTCAGCTAAGAAATACATATTTTAAGCGTTTATTTAGCTAAACTTTTAAGAAATAAAGCCGTCCCACCCGCGCGCGTGCACATGGCAAACTACTTTTTTTAATCCAGCTGATTTGACCATTTCGTGAACTTATTAAGGAACGGTTAAGCACAGGAACCCTTGTGCTCCACCCCAGAATGAATTGGGCCTACCTCCTGGGTTTGGGTATGGGCTGCCCCATGTAGGGGGCAGGTACATGTCTTGGACCTAGGGGGTATAGAGGGTGCATCAGGGTTATGAATGGAATGTGTCGTTATTGTTTGTCTTTGTGTGAGTGAGGATGAGGGTGGGTCTGAGTGAGTGTGTCTGTGTATGAATGTCTAATTGTCAGGCTGGGATTTGGACTGCCCCCTCTCTGTTACATCTAAGGCTACTTGATGTCGCGCTCCTACCACGTGGCCCCCGGGTGGGTGTCCTTTTGCCTGCGGGCGGGCTGGGGGCCCTTGCTATCGCTTTCAGGGGTTGGGCGCTTGGGCGTGTGTCGGCTCGGCCTGGTGGCTGCCTGGTGGAGCTCGGGTCCTCTGGTCCTATCGGGTCTGGGCCTGAGGGGTGGGCGTCCCCGGTGCCCGGGCCTCGGTGTCCGGGCCTGAGGCTACGTCAGTGCAACGGGCTCTTGCAGCGGGCTCCGGCTGGGGCCTGTGGGCTTGTTGCTGTTGGCCCCCCGGGGGGTCATTGTGTGTGGTCACTTGTGGAGCTCGTCCGGTTCTCCCCATTGGTCGGATCTGGGGAGTGGGCAAGTGGCTCGTCCTGTTCGGGTGTGGCCCTGGGGACTCTGGGCTCAGGGGACTCTGGGCTTGGGTCCTTCTTGGGGTCTGGGGCTTTGATCTCCCCTTCATCTGCCTCGGGCTTTGGGGGGACGGATCTCTGATGCTTCACAGTCGCTGCTAAATGTTCTATTGGAGGAACCTTATTCACTTATGCATGCTCACAACCACACACAAATGGATGCAGGGATGTATATGTAGATATCATATGCAGATATGTAGATGGATATGTGATATGAATGCATATGTATGTATACTGTATATATATTTGTAGGTATGGGTATGTTTATTTATGGAAATCTACTGCAAGGTCATGAATATTATTAGTCTTTATGCATGTATGTTTTGTTGCTGTGTTCTGTCATGTGCTTTGCAGGATTGCGGACGGAGGTTGGGTGTGTTTGCCTTGTGCTCTTTTTGTGGATAATTGTTGTTTTGTTGTCTTACTTTCTATCTTTTCTTTCTCTCTATTAAAAAATTAAAATAAAATAAAATAATTTAAAAAATCATATCGGTGTGAGAGGATGGCTGTAAGGTGAGAAGGGAGGCCATCTATAAATGGGAGAAAAAAAAAGGAACCCTAGTGCTATAATGTCAGCTAAGAAATATATATTTTTAAGTGTTTATTTAGCAAAATTTTAAAGAAATAAAGCCGTCCCACCCATGCGCGTGCACAAAACTACTTTTTTAATCCAGCTGATTTTGACAATTGCGTTCATTTATTAAGGAAAAGTTCAGCTAAGACACATCTTTGCTATAATTTTCTACAAACAAATAATTGTTTTTACCGTGTTAATCTTGTAAAGTCCTTCCGTGCTCGCTCGCTTCTGTGGCCGCCATTTTCCAGCAGGGCAAATGAGGCGCTGACGCGTTGCATAGCTGTGACGCATAATAGATGCGACTTAACTGAAAGTGCAACATCATTATGGATTTTTCTAATTTATTGCCAATAATTGGACTAAGCGACTTATAGAAAGGTGAGACTTATCAGGCGGAAAATACGGTATATAACAGAATAGAGTTTACATAAAATAAAAAGTTGTATGTCTATTAAGACAATGTAAAAATAATAAAATGTTGTACTGTTGCATAAAATATGTATTGTATATAAACATATCTTTAGCTTCTCTTGCTGCCAACATTTTTAAGATTTCTTAGTGACTTTGAAATGCTTAAAATAATAAGTTGCCAAAAATTCTCATCAAATGGCTGTTTTCCTGTTTTCTCACAAAGAATCAAGACACAATACAACCAAAAATTGAGTATATGAGGTCAAGGGGGTGAGGTTAAAAGAGACATGGTAAAATTATTGAGTCTGACACAAGATCATGGCAGGAATATAGCTTATTAAAAGAGAAAAATGTGTTCTTCCATTGATTCTTCTGAAAAATATACCAACATTTTGTAGCTGAGTAAACTGTATTTATTGATGCCATCATGAAAAGGGAGTGATAATTTTATTTGTATGTGTTAGCAAAATATTATTTGAGAAATTTTAATGAAACTCCCAGAAATTCATCTTGAAATGCACATCTACAACTGAATGACCATTGGAGTTAATTCAGTTCGAGCTAGCCATCACAGCTAATCATCCTTAAAAGAACCACTTTCAGACAAATTTACAGATACTGAGCTAAAGTTGGACAGTGTAGTAGATGAGTCATCTCCAACACATACTCAGACTGCTAATGGATTGTGTGAGCTCCTTCTTTAAAAGTTTGGCATTCACAGTTGGAGGCACCTCTGACTGTCAGCAAAATATTTCATGAATCACTGGTCAGATTTTAATGAAACTCTCAGAAAATAATCATTGGATGTACTGTACATCGTCAACTGTTCATCTTTTGGAGTCACCCTTGAATCCAGGTGACTTTCACAGACAATCAACCTTAGTGTGGGATTCCTAGGTTTCCAGCTACATTCATTCTCTTCACAGTTGCCACTCTGCACCTGCACCTGACTTGAAGAACTGCTCAGCAGAGTATGGAAGCTCCTTCCAGACGTTCTTTCAGTGCTGGGACATTATAACACCTAATGGTGAATAATGGACAGCTGGGAAACTAGTTCCTCAATAAGTTTTATTAAACTTTGATTATCTTCTCCAGCGATCTCCAAGTCCTGTTCCTCCAAGTCTTACAAGTTCTTCTTGTTTCTTGTGACTTTGCCTTACCAGAGGGCTGAGACGGGTTAGAGGCAGGGCCTGAAGGTCCTAGGTGCAATCCCCAGTCATTGCACATGTTGCTGTGTCTCTGAGCAGCACACCCCATCCACAATCTCTCCCCAGGCACCCCCAGGTGGTGCAGTGAGCAGCACAACATGTGCAATGATTGGGGATCAAACCTGGGACTTTTGGGTGCCGAGTTGGCTACCCTGCCTCTAACCCATCTCAGCCCCCTAATAAGACAAAGTCACAAGAAACAAGAAGGTCTTGTAAGACTTGGAGGAA
>JBBPBX010017071.1:0-19855 GCA_038048925.1 Garcialebias charrua | reverse complement strand
TTAAATGAACTAAAAGTGAAGGGCATGGAAATTTCTCTTTTTTGTATAGAAAAAATATTGAACCTTGACACTAAAGTATCAAACTAGATTGTGAATTTTCAGTATCATTGCACCCCTAATTGTTTTGTGAACTGAAGATGAAGCTGTCAATCTAATTTGGGCAGATAAATGTTTAAGAAGTTCATTTATTCTGTTCTAGTGGAGGAAAAAATAGCCCTGTTCAGGGAACTCACCACTCTCTTCCCATCACCAGTTGCACCACCCAAGAAGCTGGGACATGCCAGTAAAGCGTTGCTTCATGTCCTTCAGGTTGGTATTTGTTCTTATTTGTTTTCAGTTAATATATGTCCACAAAGGCTTTCATTTTGTATTTTGACAAATTAACAGTTTAATTGTCGTATGGCGATTGTATGCATGCCTAGTCATAAAACAGCATAATCTATATTTGGAAATCTGCAGCATTATCACATGACATAGGGTGGCCACCCATAATACAAATGGCACAGAAACACTTGTAAATTTCCACAGAAAACACTTAAAAAATAACAGTAAATAAACTGACTTAAGCTCATTTTCAAAAACCTTCAACATGATTGTATACATAATCAAAATCCAAATAGGAAATAATTTTAGATTTAACCATCGGAAGTGCAGTATCTGTCATTTCCCAAAGTGCGTTAGGACTCACTCTTGTGACTGAGGCACAAGTTACTGGGTATTTAATTGGCATGAATATCAACTTTAAAAAAAAATATATACTGTATACTATATGAATATGCTCTGTTACACATCTATTCTATTGTTGTCATCATGGATGTATGGACAGTACATATTTGTTGCTAAGGATTTGGACTGATCTGGTAGCTTTTCAGTTTCTCTGTTGTACCCTGAATAAATGTTTTTGTCCTTTTTTTTTGTTGTTGTTTTTGTATTTTTTTAACCAGCCGAAGATCCAGCTGTGTACCTCCAGAGGAGATCTTTCTTCAGCCCTCTTTTGGTCTTGGATGAGTCACGCTGTCTTTTGGCCATTGGAACCACTCCCATCACTACATTTGCCAAAGAAGACCTTGGTGAAGGTTTGCTGTATCTGATGGCATACTACTACACCATGCATCTCACCTATCCAAAGTGTGTGGCAACCCTTCTGTCTGTCATTAAGACTGAATTTTTAAAGGACAATATCCACGAGAAAGACACCACAGGCTCATACAAAAAAGTCATGGCAGAGTGGAAACATATTATTGAGAAGTAGAGCTCTTCCACTTAACTTCCAGGTCTGTGTTGGAAATTTTGACCTGAAAGCTGTTATTTACATTGAATTGTAATGTTTTTTTTATATACACACAGTGCCTTTGTATTTGTCTTGACATTCATGTGTACAATGATTGACAATTGTTGCAATTTGAACAGACAATTTAATTAAAGGTCATATGTAATATATGCCTGATTTATTTTAGTGTAAATGCTTTGTCTTGTTTTAAGATGGAAAATCTATTAATAGTTCTTAAAAGCAGAAGATCAATCTTGTTTAGTTGCCCTTGTTTTAAGATATTTTCTCTCAAAGTGAGATAAAATGAAAACTGAAAGAAGCATTAACAGACTAGTATTGAGTTTATTTTACTTCATAAAGTACTTGGAATGAGTTTTTACAACTTGTTTTAAGATATTTCTCACTTGTATTAAGCCTAGAAATATTTACTTATTTCAAGAAATCTTACCAAGTGCAATTATCTTACTGCACTGGCAGATTATTTCACTTAATTTGAGATGATTCTGACTATTATCTAGTATTTTTTTTACTTATTTTTAGATGGGTAATATTTGCAGTGTACCCAAAGATTGTTCTAATGAAATGGTTAAACTTTTCAATAATGAGTATTGTTTTTGCAGTTAATTCTATACTAAAGATAATTTTTAAATTGTATTCTCCATTTGTTCTCATATTTCTTAAATATGGCTCAAATGTCATTCTCATATGTAGCTTCAGTAAGACATTTAAGAGAAAAAATTAAGACAGGGAAGAGACAGTGGTAAGATCTGTTTTAGGGCTCATACTTCTCAAATTTGTCTCATTAAAGTCTCAGATTCATCTCAGTAAGACATTTAAGAGAAATAATTAAGACAGGAAAGAGACAATGGTAAGATCTGTTTTAGGGCTCATACTTCTCAGATGTGTCTGATTAAAGTCTCAGATTCATCTCATGTTGTTCTCTTTAATTCTCCTTCCAAATAACTAAGACATAATTGAGATCAGAGGCAGACAATCATGAGATCTCTGCTGTTTATCCTATTTCTCAAGTATGGCTCAAACGGTTATCTCAACTCAACCTCAGGGATGTCTTGTCTCATCTCAGCTTAACTCTTGCTCCTAAGGGACCCTTAGGAGCAGTAACTCAGAAACAAATGATCATAAGATGATACATATATGAGAAAGCTCAAACTGATCTCAGAAGACGAGATTGAACCACAGATGAGCAAGACAATTTTTGCTATGGGAGAGACAAAACTGACCAGTTTCTAGCCAAATAGTGAGCCAAATCTGCCAATATATTTCATCTAGAGTTGTTATATTAAACATTTCAGACTAAGTTCCTACCTTGTGAGCACAATAAGCATTTGCAAACATAATTTTTTTTAGGACATAATATTGTAAATTAACACTGCATTCTAAGTACTGGTATCTACAACTACTTATAACGCAGTTATAAAGTACAATATATTATGCTAAATATTTACAAATGCTTATCGTGCTTATAAGGTAGTAACTTAGTCTGAAATGTTTAATATAACAACTCTAGGTGAAATATATACCGGTAGGTGAACAGATTTGGCTCATTATTTGACAAGAAACTGGTCAGTTTCTCTCTGTCACCCTTAATTAATGCATAATAAGCAGTTATTAATGATTATAAAGTGTTTATAGATGAATCAATAACGTATGTATTAGCCATCTATATGGTGAGCTCTATTGTAAAGTGGTACTTTTTTATGATATTGACTTATTAGTGAGAGGGAAATAAATCATTTGTTTGGAGTAGTTTAGTTTTTCTCACTTTCTCGCAACACTCAAAAGCAAAAACTATTTTGAGCAATGTGGCGAATCGAATGTTATTCTGGGAATGTTTTAGTTGTGAGTGACAGTTAAAGGCAGCACGACAGGAGCCAGGTTGTCTTGTTATGGCTCGACCTGCACCACCCCCCACAGACCACCAGATATCCCACTGACTGTGCGCCCCAGATGTCTCTCGCAGTCAAACAAACCCACCGAAAGTCTCTGACAGTTCTGGCTAAGCAGCATTCCTGGAATTCCTCCAGGATTCCTGCCGTTTTGACCCTGCACATGTCAGACGACTCCAGAGAGGCTTCGATGTGAGGACGGCAGACAGGAGAGACGGCAGCCAGGTGGCTCTGCAGATACTCTGAGTCATGAAGCTTAGCTGGATATCCAATCAAACGTACAGTAATCGCATCATTTGTGACCTCTTCCCCCTCATCCAAGTGGAGGAACAGATATCTGTTCAAACAAGATAACAGTGTCAGACGATGTGCCAGGAGTCTGTGCCAGAGAGCTCCTTTTATGCTTGTATCCAACCTAAAGATGTAATTTGTTATGCAAATTCTCTTCAGTACCCTTATTAGCAACATACAGTAGCTCCATCAGTTGATGATGGGGAGGGGCAATTTATCACCTTTATTCTTCCCTGACAGGAGGGTGTGTCTATTGACTGTCACACACACGCACAGTCAGTGCATTTAGTACACTAATATGCATGTTTATATTTATATTAATGTACCAAATATTTGTATTTATCATCAAATGCTGCCAAATGTGAAGGCGGGTGATAATGTTTTTGTCCATATCTGTGCGAGTGTGCGTGTGTCTGTTTTTCTTTTAGCACGTTATCTTGTAAACTAAATGTTCCCAAACTTTTCCACGCCATGGCCCCCCAAACAGCTTAGCTTCTGGCCGAGGCCCCCCTCGCAAACCCACAAACAATGCTACAAAACATGTAAAGAAACATCAAATTTTAGAATATTTTAACTTTTATTCACTATATTCAATTAATTATTGTAGCTGCTGTAATATGTTTTAAACACTGTTTTATATTCCCACTGATAAAAACAAATTTTTTTCAACAAACTGTTGACCAGAAGAACAAAATAAAATAAATCTAACCTCTCTCTCAAGTGTGTTTATCTGGAAATGACAGATACAGATTGCCCTAGTGTGCAATTTTTTTATTAATATTATTAATATTTTTTATTTTTTTGCTTTTTTTAATCTTCTCTCCAGCTTTCTGGGGCCCCGCCTAGCATCCCCTGGTGATCCCCCATGGAGACGCGTCCCCCACTTTGAAAAACACTGCCATAAATGACTGAACAAATTTAAAGAAAACTTATAGAGCCAATTAACTTTTGAAGCCAATCCTGTACAAGATGGTCTCCACAGCCATCTGACCATAAAAAAGAAGAACAAATGTCTGTAATTCAATCAGTTCAGATATTGTACTAAAAATTGTCTTGGTAGTAGCTCAGAGTCATTCACAACACACTGACAAAAGCCCTACTGTATTTGCACGGGAGTAGTTTTACCTAGGGATCACATGCTATTTGTATAATTACAGAGATTGTCAGTGTTTTTAATCCCGTGTGAATTTGTAAAGTAAAACTCCCCCCCGCAAATTACCTACTATATTTTGCTGAACTCCGAGGTCCTGTGATAATATTAATCCATTTTGAATAGGTATCTCTGTGATTTAGACAGAAATGGGTGGGATCTGATATGTAACTAGACTGTTTTTGTTTTTAGTTTTTAGTTTTCTAAGCAAAATCATTTGGAAAAAATATAGAACAAGGTTATTTTAAATGAACGTGCAGTTCACTTCGGCTTTGGTAGATGCTGCTACTTCCTTTAACCCATGACAGCAGGTGCAGAGACATGCGCATGCAGCCGGTGATCAGCTGACCCATCCAGCCATCCATTATATTTACCTGCTTCTTCTTTTTCGGGTAGCAGGGGTCGCTGGTGCCCATGTCCAGCCATCACTGTACGAGAGGTGGGGGACACCCTGGACAGGTCGCAAGTCCATTTCAACCGGAGGGTCAGCAGACACGCATGGCCGATGACAGGTTGTCCATCTGAGCTTAACGTGGCTTTTTTTTTACCTCTTAAACCTGACCTGCCTCCTCCTCAACAAGTAGATTAACACAATTTTATATTGTGCATTCTTTAGTTTTCTTTGTGCTGATTCGTCAAACCACATCAAAGCCTGAGACCGGCCCGGCCCGCACATTAAATACATTACAGAAGACCCCCTAGTTACGTACGAGTTAGGGAGATAAGAACTGTTCGCAGCTCGATTCTGCCGTAGCTAGGGGGTGAAATTAGCATCCCGTTCGTAGGTCCTTATTCCGTTCGTAGGTCGTGGAAATACCGCTAACGGAGCGCGCGCACACATTTAAGCATGTACAGTAGTGTACTGTAATGTTAAACATTGCTATTCACATTTACAGAATAAATAAAAATATAATTTCTTACTTTGAGATGGTCAAAGCCGACATCTTAGGTTGCCATGCGTTGATTGTTGTCGGGCCGAGCAGCGCGGCGGCCGGCGAGTGAACCACCGCAGCTGCTCGAGACCTGTGTTAGCTAGCTGGCTAGCTTCTGCTAGCCAAGCCATGAGCTGGTGTTGGAGCGGCGGCGCGATCAATCTGCAGCTGCTGCTCCAGCCTGATGCCTGTACCCACTGCCCCCTTTGTCGAGCGGCCGAAGCGGCCGGATAACACCGGTTTACATTCAAAGTCTATGGAGGAGACGCGTGGAGTCACGGCGAACAAGGAAGCGGCGCGATTCAAGTGATCGAAGCGGCGCGGGGGCAGCCTGTACACGCACGCGCGCGTCGCCGTCGAGCCGCAGACGTCCCAAATGTTGATCTCTGGCGGCTCGACGCATCCGGCAAACAGTCGGGAGAGCCTCGCTATCTGATTACACAACCACAACGGGACTTTTTTCGGACTTTTTAAACTCACCGGATCGAGCCTCCAGGAATTGGACCCAAACTCCGGTAAGAAACGTGGCATTTTTACAGTTGCTGCTGACAGGCTGCTGTCCTCTCCAGTGTAGATCACCCCAAACATAAAAAAAAGTTTTAATCTCATCGAAGACCGTCGGAGGTGCAGTTAAAACAACAACTGAACCCGGAAAACAAGCCAGAGACCCCTCCCTCTGCTACCCCCTAGTGTACGTCATCAGACGGTGTTCAGTGGCCAGTGGGACCGTGACCAGCGGCCAAAAGGGGGCGGCAGGCGCGTTTCGAGTTGTGCAGTGGGTAGGAGGCATGAGACGTCCACAGAGCTCACAGAGCGATTCCAGCTCGTAATTAATCCATATGATGCGATCCTGGTCACCAGTCTTCAAAGGCCGGCTCCCGGCAGCTAACCTAAAATGGCGTCCGGTGTTCTACATTAATTTGTGACCGTGTAAACTGAAGACCTACTTCCTGCTGCCCAATATTGTGCAAAAATGATCAGAAATGATCATTTTTATCATAATTATTATTTATAAAGCCTTTAAAACAACCACAGCTGCAACAAAGTGATGTACACATGAAATTAAGAACATCTAAACACAATTATTATTATTTTTTTTTAATACAGTAATTTCTTATTTTTCTTAAATATGATACGTTCGTAGGTCCCGTTGTTCATAGGTCGATGGAGTCGTAGGTAGGGGGTCACCTGTATATGGACCGGCCCGGTCATGATAACGCAGCACGTTAACATCATGTCCGGAAGATGTCCGTAAATTTCAGCTAAATCTCTGGCTTTGGTTATGCCATGCGAATGTGCCACATAAAAAGCAGATGTTGCGAGTAATTTATTTATTACATGCGGTCCAGGTAAAACTAATCATGTGCAAATAGGGCTTTAGGGTTACTCAATGTGTGAGCTCTTTGCTTCAGAGTCAGAGTCAGAGAGTCTTTATTGTCATTTGCACCGCATGTGGTACATGTGATGAAAACGAGATTATGTACACGGGGTCCCAGTTACATCCAACAACAAATGAAAGAGAAAAACAGTAATAACATCTAGAACTAACTAAGATTTTAACACTGGACTCTGTGTCATCAAACGGGTTATTCACTAAACTCTCGGTCATGTGCTCATACAGTTTGCACTACTTCTCATACTTGCACTAATGTTTGTATTACATCACTGCCTATAATCATAATACTGTTTACATTCTCTGTTTACATTTATTAATACTGTTTACTTTTATTACTACTGCTTACATGTAACTACTACTGTTTACATACATATACAATGTGCTCTGAACGGTCTTATTTAGGGATGCCCAATGTGCCTTACTGCATATGCCACTTTTTGCCTCTATAACAACATCAACTACTACCTCATACATATACTGTGTACATTAACTCATACGCTGCTTTGCCACTTTGCAAATGTCAATGCTAGAAACCTTTAGTTTATTTTAGTTATACTTTTTATACTCTTTTTTTATACTAGTATGCAAAAACTCAGGACAGTATTATGTTCATTAAATGTTTAATGTTTTAGTTTTAGAGTTGGTGTAAATTTTCATACTCTTATTCCACTATGCAAAAAACTCAGGACAGTGTTAGTTTTACTATTTTATGCTTATGTCAATTATTATATGTTTCAGTGTTTCAATGTTTAGATGTTTACTGTTGCACCGAGGGACTGAGAGAAACGCAATTTCGGTCCTGTGTATGTCCTGTACAGTACATATTGCAGATCTGACAATAAAGTTGACTTTGACTTTGAAAAACATCAACTAGTAATACACTAAGCCTAATATAGTTGAAATAAACAGCAGCACGAACGTTATCATTAAAAGTAGGAATAAACCCAGTTTGTTTGTTAGTAAATAGGGTCTCTCTTGTAAATAAGTCTTAAGCCTGGTTTATACTTCTGTCTTACGTCTTTTACCCCCCGTTGAGTGAAAAAAGGTTGCACAACTTCTGGCTGCACTCCCGCTGTGATCCCCCGGTGACAGCCCGTCTTGTACGTGGCCCCCAAGCAGAACTGCAAGACGGGCTGTCACCGGGGGATCACAGCAGGAGTGAAGCCAGAAGTTGCGCAACCTTTTTTCACTCAAATTTCCACTCAACGGGGGGGTAAAAGACGTAAGACAGAAGTATAAACCAACCTTCAACCTGCACTAACCTGTATAAATAAAGGCTGAATGAAAAGAGGACTTTAGTCTAAAACGCTGGTTTTAAAGGCAGTGGGTGACGCGCACCTTCAAGGAATGCTCAGCCTTTAATTTGATTTATTTCTGTTTAATAGGTTGATGATGGTGATGACAGAAAACTGCTGCTGTGATTAATTAGTTGCACCAAGCCAGTGACTCTGATGTTAATGATCTTTTGCCCTTTTGTTTGAACAAAAACTGTTTTTTTATTTTTTTATCAGGCTCCCATCAGCCTGTGTTAACAACAAAACAAGGCCACAGGCCGTGCTTCCAGTGTGCTTATAACCTCCACTGCAGGGGGCTTGACGACACCCCCCTCCCCTCACCCACAGACCGGGAAAAGCCCTGTTCCCCCTTGGGGTCTCCTCCCCCTCCATTAGCAAATTTCTGATCAGCTGCCCTCTTTATTATTAATTCATACGTCTTCCAGCGCAGATGTTAGAGGTTGCCTTTAATCATCTGATGTCCCCCCTACACACACACATACACACACACACACACACACGAACACGCACACACGCACACACACACATGCTGACAGAGAACACTGTCTGTGCTGGGTGCAGCAAGCAGACGGGACTGGAGCCAACGAGGAAAGAAAGAAAAGAGAAACTGTAACAGAGATATACAGTAGTTTAATTGTAGAGGAAGTCTTTGGAAACAATTTGCTGACTTTTTTCCTTTTTTCAACATCTACTGCTGAAAAGGCCTAAATTGGCTCCTAATTGTCAGAAGTTCAAGTTGTTTCAGCGTGTAAGAAGATAACAAACAGCTGCTGCCCAGTTTTTATGACGTGGAAAACACTCAGCTGAAGTTTTACTGCCTCCAAACCGCGCAGCATTTGACCTACTGAAGATCTTAAACCTTAATGGGACATTCGCCCAGATTCCTCTCTCAGCCTCATTCAGCCCACTTAATTAATCTCAAGCACATGGTGGATTTCTCCTCGTTCCACTATCACAGCAGCCAGGATCTACCGTTCTTCAGGCCGTAGTTCCTGTTGTTTGGTTTGGTTATTAAAAAAATTAAAAGAAAAGGCTTTTTGTGGGGTTCATTAGGTATTTTACAGAGCTGAGGACAAAAATATAAATAAAACTGCTTTATTGCACTTTGAGGCTCACGCTGGGTTAAAATGATGTCATTCAGGGTCAGAGATCAGTTGTTCCACCTCTCCATCCGTGTGTCCGCCCAGTGATTGACCTGAATGCAAAACAAACTTCTATTTTATTGTTGTCTGTACCGGTACTCTGAAATATACATCTTTAAATCATCTCAATACTCAGACTATAAGTGTTTGCTCAACAGACTTTAACACAGAGGAGAAAAGTCTGCAAGAAGCAGCAAAAAACAAACAAACAAAAAAACAAGGTGCAACTTTTTATATCATGCAGTTTGGGGGCAGGTACTTTCATGCTAGAGGGTGATCTTCAAGACCAGCTACAGTTTGTAGCCCTAAATTAATATAGCTTTTTATTTAGTTAAATTTGTTGCCCACTGCCATGAAAGACCAGTTTTTCTTGCTGTAAGTGTGTGTGCCTGTTTTTCTGCTGTTAGCTAAATATCTCGTGAATTACTGGATGGATTCTAATACAACTTCCAGAAAGTAATCATTAGATGTTCCTCTTCAACTGATCACGTTTTGGAATCTACCTGGTTCAAGATCACCAGCGGGAAGATCACAACTTAACTACCGTAACTCAGAGTCAGAGTTTCTTTATTTGTCATTCCACCACATGTGGTACATGTAGTGGAATGAAATTATGTGCAGGGTTCCAGTTACATCCAACAAAAGTATAAAATGTAAAAGAAAAACAGGTCTAAGATTTAAACAAAGAAAAACATTAACTAGAAATACGCTAAGCACTAGTACTGTAGTATAAAAAACAATACGTCAAACAACAGCACAAACATGAGTCTGTGTGAGCAGATGAGTACTGTACAATGAACACAGCAACATGAAACAGATCAGCAGCAACATGATGTGATTTTTCACAGTGATTATCCTGGTTAGAGATTCATGAGTCTAACAACTTCAGGGTAGAAGCTGTTCCTCAGTCTAGTGGTTCTATGTGCCTCAACCTCCTGCCTGAAGGGAATGGGGCAAAAAGTGTGTATGCTGGGTGAGTGGGGTCCTTCATGATGCAGGTGGCTCTCTTCCTGCATCTGGAGGTGTAGATGTCTGTGATGGTGGGGAGACTGACTCCAACAGACTTCTGTGCAGCCTTCACCACTCTCTGCAAAACTTTTCTTTCTGCAGCTGTTCAGCCTCCATACCACACGGTGATGCTGGAGCACAGGATGCTCTCCACTGCACACCTGTAGGAGCTGAGGACTGAGTTCCCTTATCAGTCAGTCCACTGCGGTGCAACATATGACTATGGGAATTGCGCCCCCGCGCGGTTCACCTGAAGCAATACAATTATGCCTTTTAAGGCAAGTGGGCATGAGCGTCAGCAAGGAGGCCCCGCCCTCCTTGCATAAAAGGCGCTGACGCCACACGTTCATTCTCTTTGCCCTTCACCTCGCTTCACACCTGAACTTCGCAGGACTTTGTGTAACTGGATCACTCAACTGGAGGTGAACTCGCTCCCTGCCCAGAGCGTCACAGACTTTCCTGAGAGCACTTTGTTTAGCGGGATGCTATCTAGTACCGTCGACTTAGACATTTTCTGCTGTTTTGTCGCCTAGTTTTAGCGGGATGCTAACTGCGCCACACGCTACCTGCTAAGCTAACAGAGCTAACAGGTTAGCCACCACGAACAACGCAGCGAGAGGATTCAACGTTTTTTTGCTGTTTCGTCACCCAGTTTAGCGGGATGCTAACTGCGTCACACGATAACTGCTAAGCTAACGGTGCTAACAGGTAAGCCACCATGAACAGCGCAGCGAAAGGATTTCTTCAAACCACGTTTAGCTGCGACTAACTGGTTTCAACTCGACGTCTCTTCTCGGCCATGGCCCCGGAGAAGAGCAAGAGAAAATTGAAGAACTCGAGCAAGACGAGCAGGCCAGCGAGCCCCGGCTCTCGAACCTGCCCCAGCGGATGTGGCTATTCCATCTCGGCAGCGGACACCAACGAGGCCTGTCCGTTCTGCCTAGGAATGGTCCACACAAAGACAGCTTTGGACTCCCCCAAATCTTGCCCTCAGTGCAACCAGCTGCATGAGGGGGCAAGACGAAGGCATGTGGATTTCGTGGCCAAGGCCATGGGCAGTTCCACAGTGGTGCGAGAACCGCTCCTCACAGAGGCCCTCACAGAGGCCCTCACTCCCACAGCGGAGTTGGAGGCAGACGAGATGGAGGACAGTGGCGCTGGAAACTGGGGTGAGACAATGGACATTGTTGCCCCCGTGGGGGACTCCACAGCAAAGTTCGACACGAGGGACTTGTTGCGAGCCAACGAGCTCTCGCTAACAGCCTCGGGCGAGATATCGGACGACGAGGCGGACAATGAGGAGGACGGAGAAGACGAGGACTTTTCCCACGGCCCAGCGGCAGGTCAACCAGAGACAGACATGTACCCGCGCTCTGTTCGAGCTGTGCCGCAGAGCCGCAGACGCTTTGAAGGTAACTTGGCCAGAGCCCATGCACGTAGCCAAGGGGGGTTCGTTGGGTTTGAATGAACCGCCCACTTTGCCTATGAAGTCCTGCCTAGAACTCCAGCACAACACAAGTTCTATGTTAAGAGAGGTGGAAAGAGAAGGTATGGAGACGCCGCTAATGTCGAACCGGTTAACACCATAGACTTAATATGCCTGTGGCTAACACAAACTCCTTTTTTTAAATCCAATAAAAGACAAACGTAAAATAAGTTCAACCAAGTAAGGATCAAACTCAAGTCGAGATAAAGTTTGGAGAGATAACCCGGTGCGCTTCCAGTGAACCACCAAGGTGTGTTACTCTTTTCAGGTCCACTTTTCCTTTAAAGTTTAAACAAACCGCCCCTCAAAAAATCCTGGCTACGCCCATGCAGAGCCCCCCCTCGACAACAAGTAACGAGGTTGGCGGGGAACTTCTTTCACGCCAAGCAGCAGTCGGCCACAAGGCACAGGATGCCCATCTTTCTCGACTTCCAGACAGAGCTGATGCGCACCTGGGCTGAACCCAGGGCCCCCTTGACACTGCCTCACACCCAGTTTCTGGACGTGGATGGAATGGAGGGTATGGCCCACATTCCTCAGATGGAGGAGAATTTGGTGACTCATTTGGCCCCCAGGACGTCGAGCTCCAAACCCACTCTGTCCAGCAAGGCCTGCCGTGTGTCAGCCTTGCAGCTCGAGGAGAGCTACCGAGCACAGGGCCTCGCTGTACGCGCCATGAACGCCTCTGCAATGATGCAGGCCTATCTGGCCGAAAAACTGCAGGAGCTCCAGCAGACCTCCAACAAAAGAAAAGTGGCCGAGGTTCTGGACGAGGCCCGCAAGGCGACAGACTTTGTCCTCCGCCTCATGGGAACTGCAGCCATCGCTCAGGGAAAAGCCATGACCGAGACGGTGATCGCTCAGCGTCATTTGTGGTTGACCCTGAGAGACCTTCCAGAGGGCTAGTGCGCCCCGTTCCTCCACCATCCCATCCAGCCCACAGGCCTGTTCGGCGGGGAATTGGAGCTGATCCAGAGCAGACTGGATCAACGGAGGAAACAAGAAGAAGCCCTGCATGAGGGGATGCCCAGAAAACATTTTGTGCAACCCAGAGAATCAAGCGGGCGCCAACAGCAGCGACACCACTCCGCCACACGTCGACCAGCTCAGAAAAGGCCAAACCCTGTGAGTGAGCAAGGGCCGAAACCCGCCTCAGAGCCTTCTCAGGCAGGCCAGGCCTGGTCGAAAAACAGGTTCGTACCACCTCAGGCAGGACCTCCACGGTCCTCCTCAGCGAACCGTGACAGGAAGCAGAAGTCAGCCTGAGCAAGAGCTGCTTCACCACCATTCAGGCGTTTCCACCCATGTGGAAAAAAGGAAAGCCGAACTTTTAATACCAGCTTTTGTGCTAAATAAGCCACGATTAACTGGTCCAGAACGTGTAAACACACAGAATCACTCAAATGTTTGTGTAATAAAGAAAAATTGTTGTTTGAACACAACAATAAAGTCTCAGAAAACCCAAAATGTTTTGTGTCCCATCTCAACATTAAGGGGGAAAACACAACACCTTTTTATGCAAGATGTGTCAATAAGGAGACAAGGGGACAGGTTCACACACCCGGCTTCTCCCGCTCTGATAAGACACAGTCTCTTAGGAGACACAATGAGCCCTTGCAGGGGGTCAGAGACCTGTCTGCCCCAGACAGACTCTCTGACCCCTGCAGTGGGACAGACAGGCCCGCTGAAGAGCGGGCGGGGGGCGCTCTCCTGTCGCCCTCCACCCTCACACACAAGGTAAACATGCCCTCCAGGCTGAAAGCACAAGCTGCAACCTGGGTGGCTTGCAACCCCTGTCCCTGGGTCATGTCAACCATTACTTATGGGTACGAACTCCAATTTTTCAAACGTCCACCACCCTTCCTGGGAGTGGTGACATCAGCTATAAGCCCATCTCGTGCTCATGTTCTGAGGGAGGAAATTTGCTCAATGATGCAGAAGGGTGCGATCAGGACAGTACCCGCTCACGATGTAAACAAAGGTCACTTCAGCAAGTACTTTGTCATTCCAAAGCAGTGGGGACGGTCTCAGGCCGATTTTAGACCTGAGGGGTTTGAACAAAAGGCTACGCACGTTCAAGTTCAACATGTTAACGCTGAGTCAAGTGATCTACTTGGTGCGTCCGAGAGATTTCTTCTGCAGCGTGGACTTGAAGGATGCTTTTTTCCACATCAGCATCCTGCGCACTTACAGAAAATTCCTACGTTTCTTGTTCGAGAACACCACACACGAGTATCAGGCACTACCTTTTGGCCTAAAAACCGCACCCAGGACGTTCACGAAATACCTGGAAGCGGCCCTGACCCCTATGAGGGCCCAGGGAGTGAGAGTGTTGAATTATCTGGATGACTTGTTGATCCTAGGGAACAGCAGAGTCCAGGCAAGGACACACACAGACATGCTGATGTCTCACCTGAAATCACTAGGTTTTGTCATAAACCGGGAGAAAAGTAGTTTGTCTCCATCTCAAATTACTGTTTTTCTGGGAGTAGAATTAAACTCCATTCTGTACAGGGCGAGGCTCTCAGGGGCACGGGTGACAACCCTTCAGCTCTGCCTAGCACGTTTTCAGCTGAGCAGGATGGTGCCTCTCAAACTTTGCCAACGTTTGTTGGGCTTACTGGCAGCAGGAATCGTTTGCGTTCCTCTGGTCCTATTAAATATGCGGCCTTTACAGATTTGGGTAAACAAGTAGCTGGAGCCTCCCCTCCCCCCTCAGCAATCAAGGGGGTTGAAAGTCAGCTCAGAATATATGGAGGCCCTGCAGCCATTGAAGAACCCCACAGTGTTCAGCTCAGGAGTCACACTGGGCCGGGTATTGTCCCGGGTCCTCGTGACAACAGATACGTCCAAAACAGGGTGGGGTGGCTCTGTAGGGGCCAGTACGCCGGTGGGGTCTGGACCCAGCAGGAAGCCCGGTCCACATAAATTTCCTGCAACTTTCAGCAGTGTTTCTATCACTGAAACATTTTTACAGGAAAGGCCTGATCAAACACCACCATGTCCTGATAAAATCAGACAACAGGTGCACTGTGGCCTACATCAACAGGGAGGGAGGGACACGGTCCCAACTCCTGATGCTGACGCAGAAGTTGCTCACATGGTGCAACTCCCGGATCCTGTCACTGAGGGCAACTCACGTGCCAGGTGAGCTAAACCATGGGGCGGACGCTCTGTCAAGAGGGGCCTCCCTCCCCTCAGAATGGTGCCTAAGCCCACGCATCATGGACCAGATCTGGACACAATACGGGAGGGCAGACGCAGATCTGTTCACCTGCAGCGACAACACTCACTGCACTCTGTCACCACTCTATACGGGACATGAACGCACCATTGGGGATGGACGCCTTAGCATACAGCTGGCCAGCAGGGAGGTGGTACTACGCGTTTTCCCCATTTCTCTAATTCAGGCGACGTTGGAACGTCTACGCAGGAGAGCTCTCTCTCTAATACTAGTAGCCCTCAGGTGGCCAAAGAAAGCATGGTTTGCAGAAGTGATCTCACTGCTGGCAGGAACACCTTGGCAGCTCCCCCCCCCACACACACACACACAGGGACCTGCTGACCCAGGCCCATGGGCAGATCATCCACCCACCGCTGAAAGGGATCGGTTAATGGCTTCCGGTCTACCCAGTAATGTGGTAAACACAATACAGGGGGTAAGAGAACAGTCTACACAGACGCTCTATGCTCGTATTGGCGTGCTTTCGAGAGCTGGTGTCTAGAAAGGAATATTACTCTATATTCCTGTGACCTAGCCCAGCTCCTCACTTTTCTACAGGACATGTTGGAGAAGGGACGCTCCTTTTCCACCATAAAGGTCTTCTTGGCGTGCCACAAAGGCTGGACGGAATGATCCCCTGGTGCCCACCCCCTCATGATACGGTTCATGAGGGGCGTGCTAAGAAAGAGGCCCCCGAGCAGGACTCTGGCCCCTCAGTGGGACCTGCAGTTAGTGCTGGACGCACTGTGTGAACCTCCATTCGAGCCTCTTAGCAACCTTAAGATAGACTTGTTCTTATAAGACTGCATTACTCTTAGCTCTGTGCTCAGCAAAACGCGTGGGGGACCTTCACACATTATTGGTACACCCAATGTGTACCAGATTTGCCCCAGATGGGTCAAAGGTCACCCTGCGTCCAAACCCCGCATATGTGCCAAAAGTCCTGACTCTAAATCCCAGAAGTCTGGACTTCGAACTGTCAACTTTTCCTCCTCCCCCGGTTCTGACTGCAGAACCGAGGCATTTGAACGCGCTCTTCCCTGTTAGGGCCCTAAGCGTCTACATGGGGAGAACTAGCAGTTGGCGCAAAACAAACCAATTGTTCATATGCTTTGCTAATCCTGCCGCAGGCAGGGCCCTGTCTAAACAGCGTCTTTCACACTGGGTGACTGAGGCCATAAAAAGGGCATACAGCAGCAAAGGTCAGCAGGTGACCAGTGGGGTACATGCTCACTCAACCAGAGGCCTAGCCACTTCCTGGGCATTATTCAGAGGTGTACCAGTAGCAGATATCTGTGTAGCTGCTAACTGGTCATCATCAAACATGATTGTGAAACACTACAGCCTAGATGTCACAGCACGTGACGTAACTCAAGCTGTTCTCTCTACTACTACTACTAATAATAATAATGAATTCAATTTATAATGCACTTTTCATTAATAAAAATCTCAAAGTGCTACTACAGAGAATTGAACGGCTACCGCCTGTAGTTTAAGGCTAAAGTTTGCATAAATGGTAAATGGTAAATGGAGCTTATTTATATAGCGCTTTCCAGCCCCCTGTGAGGAGCCCCAAAGCGCTTTACAATACCAGCCATCCACCCATTCATTCAGACATTCATACACCGGTAGTGGTAGCCTGCCTTGCAAGGCGCCATCCAGACCTACCGGGAGCAACTCAGGGTTAAGTGTCTTGCCCAGGGACACAACGACACATGGTGGGCGGACGCGGGATTCGAACCTCCAACCTTCCGATCAGGGGTCGACTGCCATTACCACTACACCACGGCCGCCCCAAAAGCATGAATTTCAAGAGCATTTCCAAGGCGTGATTGAATTATGTTCCCATAGTCATATGTTGTACCGCAGTGGACTGACTGATAAGGGAACTGGAGGTTATACACCATAACCAATGTTTCCTGAAGGAAGGGAACAAGGTGCAACACATGTTTGCCCCTCCAATGCCCAAGCTCGGTGAAGTGCACGTAGAGAATGAACGTGTGGCGTCAGCGCCTTTTATGCAAGGAGGGCGGGGCCTCCTTGCTGACGCTGACGCCCACTTGCCTTAAAAGGCGCGATTGTATTGCTTCAGGTGAACCATGCGGGGGCGCAATTCCCATAGTCATATGTTGCACCTTGTTCCCTTCCTTCAGGGAACATTGGTTATGATGCACAACCTCCAGCTTCCCTCACTCACTAATTTTTATATATATTTAGCTAGAATCTGGTGTGGTGGTAGCTGAGAGTCTTCCCTACCACATACGTTGAGTGCTAACATGTGCTAACATGCAAGACAGCAACAAGCATTCCTTTAATATGGTATTGAGGAGGAGACTTATGGTGTTGTCACACCAAGCAGCTTTTCAACCTCCAAAAAGCTCCTCACGCACGCAAGTGGACGCACATGGTGTCCAGACCTACTTGGACCAGAACGCCAGAACGCGAAACAGCTGCTGGGTGTGTGGGAGGAGCTTACCGGTATACAGAGTCCTGCGCACAGAGTCCTGCGCACTCCGCCAGGCGAGGAGCTTTTTATTTCCGTCTCTGTTGAGCAGACTTGACTGGTCGTGAAGGACTTGTCGCGAACACACAGCTACAATGAGTTTCTCTTCCATAGTACACGACCTCGCGGGTCTTTTCTGTGTCCCACAAACAATACGTCACATAGTGCGCGCGCACCCTCGTTTCCGCGTCACATAGGGGGACTCTCCCCGTCTCTTCTCCTCCTCTCTTCTCCCCCTCTCTTCTCCACCCGACTCTCCCTGATTGGTTGACACACCAACCAATCAGGGAGAGTTGAGCGGCGTTTGAAAGTTTGAACCGCGAAATCTTCAGCATGTTGAATGCGCGGTTTGGAGGCTGAAGCCGGTTCACGTGCACGGAAAAACGCTTCCCAGCACGCTCAACACGCACGCGACGTGACGCCCGACGCCAAGACGTGGCTGGAAGCGCGTCCCCCATTGACTGGATGCTCCTGCTGCTGAAACGCTGCTCGGTGTGACTACACCATGAGGAGTCTCCAGGCTCGTACCAGTAGACTGAGAGACAGCTCTGTTCATCAGGCAGTCAGAATGCTAAACACTCTGCCTGCTCTGCCTCCCCTCCCATTTGAACTGCCTTAACACAAAAAACTTTCTCACACATTACCACACAACACAAAGTTTTTAACACTGGACCCTGTGTCATCAAACGGGTTATTCACTAAACTCTCGGTCATGTACTCATTCAGTTTGCACTACTTCTCATATTTGCACTAATGTTTGTATTACATTACTGCCTATAGTCATACTACTGTTTACATTCACTGTTTACATTTATTAATACGGTTTACATTTATTACTACTGCTTTACATTTATTACTACTGTTTACATTTACACTACTTTTATCTACACTACTGCAGATACATATACAGCATTCTCTGACTAGCCTTATCTAAGGATGCCAAATGTGCCTTATGTGCCTCACTGCATATGCCACTTTGCCTCTATACCAACATCAACTACCTCATACATATACTGTGTACATTAACTTATATGCTGCTGTGCCACTCTTTGCAAATGTCAATGCTAGAACCTTCAGTTTATTTTATAGATATACTTTTTATACTTTTTATACTACTATGCAAAAACTCAGGACAGTATTACACTTTTATTATTTCATTTTATGCTTATGTTCATTGGGTGTTTGGTGTTTCAGGGGTGTTTGGTGTTTCAGTGTTGGTGTAAATTTTCATACTTTTATACTATTATGAAAAACTCAGGACAGTGTTACACTTTTACTATTTTATGCTTATGTTTATTAAATGTTTTAGTGTTTAGTGTTTAGATGGTTACTGTTGCACCGAGGGACTGAGAGAAACGCAATTTCGGTCCTGTGTATGTCCTGTACATATTGCAGTTCTGACAATAAAGTTGACTTTGACTTATGTGCTGCTAACTATCCATGTTGCTGATCTCATGCTGCTGATTTATTTCATGTTGCTGTGTTCATTCGTACTCATCTGCTCACACAGACTCATGTTCTTGCTGCTGTTTGGCGTAATGTTTTTGTACTACTAGTGCTTAGTGTATTCTCAGTTAAGTGTATTTCTTAGTTCATATCTAAAGGCCCCGGCAGAGCTCAGCGTAAGGCAGTACGCCGCACTACGCCATACGTATGCAGAGGCACAAGCGTAGCCCCGCAGGGCACGAACGCGCAAAGCTCAAATTTTACGACCGCGTACGCGATGCGCGTTGTCTCACAATAAACTGCCCGGCGCCGGACTGGTTTGTATGTTACACAAATGAATTAAATTCCCCTTCTTCATCGCTGATCTGGACATTTCTTTAGTTTTTCTGCCAAAAGTCAAGTTATCGCTTCCTCCTCCGTTAACTCCATGACTGAAATGAATGAATTTGTCACGAGCGAATATTAACTCCATGACTGAAATGAATGAATTTGTCACGAGCGAATATTAACTCATGTCCTACCTGGCTGTGCGACGTTCTAAATATTTCCTGGTGGGCTGTGGGCTGCAGGACCAGGGCTCCCTGTCTTTATTTTTATTTTTTAGAACTTTTTATTAACATATAAAGTTTAGAAACACCGCAGCGGCTGCAGCCAGCCAGCTCATGCCTTTTTTTTTGTCTCCCACTCGACCTGTCAATCAATTCAGTAGGCGTGTCAGCAAATGACCAATCAGCTACCTCAGTTTGTCACGTAGGTAAACGCTCTGTGCACAGCGGCTCAAATTATGACAAGAATTTGGAGCGAAA
>JBBPBX010017070.1:16903-47287 GCA_038048925.1 Garcialebias charrua | reverse complement strand
TCCTCTCGATGTGGAGAAGCAGCGGCTCTACTCCGAGTCCCTCCCGGATGACTGAGCTTCTCACCCTATCTCTAAGGGAGAGTCCAGACACCCTGCGGAGAAAACTCATTTCAGCCGCTTGTATCCGAGATCTCGTTCTTTCGGTCACAACCCAAAGCTCATGACCATAGATGAGGGTGGGAACGTAGATCGATCGGTAAATTGAGAGCTTTGCCTTTCGACTCAGCTCTCTCTTCACCACGACAGACCGGTACAGCGCCCGCTTCACTGCGGATGCTGCACCTATCCGCCTATCGATCTCACGCTCCAGTTTTCCCTCATTCGTGAACAAGACCCCGAGATACTTAAACTCCTCCACTTGGGGCAGGACCTCCTCCCCGACCCGGAGAGGGCATGCTACCCTTTTCCGGCTCAAGACCATGGCCTCGGATTTGGAGGAACTGATCCTCATCCCGGCCGCATCACACTCGGCTGCAAACCGCTCCAGCGAAAGCTGTAGATCACGATCTGATGAAGCCAATAGGACCATATCATCTGCAAAAAACAGAGAAGCGATTCTAAGGCCACCAAAACGGATCCTCTCAACACCTTGGCTGCGCCTAGAAATTCTGTCCATAAAAGTTATGAACAGAATCGGTGACAAAGGGCAACCTTGGCGGAGTCCAACTCTCACTGGAAACGAGCCTGACTTACTGCCGGCAATGCGGACCAAGCTCTGACACCGGTCGTACAGGGACCTAACAGCCCATATCAATGGGCCTGGTACCCCATACTCCCGGAGTACCCCCCACAGAACCCCCCGAGGGACGCGGTCGAATGCCTTTTCCAAGTCCACAAAGCACATGTAAACTGGTTGGGCAAACTCCCACGCACCCTCCAGGACCCTGCTGAGGGTGTAGAGCTGGTCCAGTGTTCCACGACCAGCACGAAAACCACATTGCTCCTCCTGAATCCGAGGTTCGACTATCCGACGGACCCTCCTCTCCAGAACCCCTGAATAGACCTTACCAGGGAGGCTTAAGAGTGTGATCCCCCTATAGTTGGAACACACCCTACGGTCCCCCTTTTTGAATAGGGGAACCACCACCCCAGTCTGCCAATCCAAGGGAACTGCCCCCGATGTCCACGCGATATTGCAGAGTCGCGTAAGCCAACACAACCCCACAACATCCAGAGCCCTAAGGAACTCAGGGCGAATCTCATCCACCCCCGGAGCCCTGCCACCGCAGAGCTTTTTAACCACCTCGGTGACCTCAGCACCAGAGATTGGAGAGCCCGACCCAAAGTCCCCAGGCTCCGCTTCCTCAGTGGAAGACGTGCCAGTAGGATTGAGGAGGTCTTCGAAGTACTCCGCCCACCGACTCACAACATCCCGAGTTGAGGTCAACAGCACGCCATCCCCACCATAAATGGTGTTGGTCGCGTACCGCTTTCCCCCCCTGAGACGCCGGATGGTGGACCAGAATCGCCTCGAAGCCGTACGGAAGTCATTCTCCATGGCCTCTCCGAACTCCTCCCACGCCCGAGTTTTTGCCTCAGCAACCACCCGAGCCGCATGCCGCTTGGACTGTCGGTACCTATCTGCTGCTTCCGGGGTCCCACAGGCCAAAAAGGCCCAATAGGACTCCTTCTTCAGCATGACAGCATCCCTCACCGCCGGTGTCCACCACCGGGTTCGAGGGTTGCCACCACGACAGGCACCAACAACCTTGCGGCCACAACTCTGATAAGCTGCCTCGACAATAGAGGCGCGGAACATGGTCCACTCGGACTCAATGTCCCCCGCCTCCCTCGGAACGTGTTCAAAGCTCTCCCGGAGGTGGGAGTTAAAGCTCCGTCTTACGGGAGACTCTGCCAGACGTTCCCAGCAGACCCTCACAATACGTTTGGGTCTGCCAGGTCTGACCGGCATCCTCCCCCACCATCGGAGCCAACTCACCACCAGGTAGTGGTCAGTGGACAGCTCCGCCCCTCTCTTCACCCGAGTGTCCAGGACATGCGGCCGCAGATCAGATGAGACGACAACAAAGTCGATCATCGAACTGCGACCTAGGGTGTCCTGGTGCCAAGAGCACATATGTACACCCTTATGCCTGAACATGGTGTTCGTTATGGACAATCCATGACGAGCACAGAAGTCCAATAACAGAACACCACTCGGGTTCAGATCAGGGGGGCCGTTCCTCCCAACCACACCCCTCCAGGTCTCACTGTCATTGCCCACGTGAGCGTTGAAGTCCCCCAGTAGAACAAGGGAGTCCCCAGGAGGCGCACTCTCCAATACCCCCTCCAAGGACTCCAAAAAGGGTGGGTAATCTGCGCTGCCGTTTGGCGCATAGGCACAAACAACAGTCAGAGCCCGTCCCCCCACACGTAGGCGAAGGGAGGCTACCCTCTCGTTCACCGGGGTGAACCCCAACGTACAGGCACCAAGATGGGGGGCAACAAGTATGCCCACTCCTGCTCGGCGCCTCTCACCAGGGGCAACTCCAGAGTGGAAGAGTGTCCAACCCCTCTCAAGGAAACTGGTTCCAGAGCCAGAGCCATGCGTTGAGGTGAGTCCGACTATTTCTAGCCGGAACCTCTCAACCTCACACACTAGCTCAGGCTCCTTCCCCACCAGAGAGGTGACATTCCATGTCCCAATGGCCAGCTTCTGTAGCCGAGGATCAGACCGCCAGGGTCCCCGCCCTCGGCCACCACCCATCCCACATTGCACCCAACAATAATTGAATAATATTCTGTAAGAATAAATCCTTTGTTAAACACATAACATTTCAGAAAACACTTTTGTTAGATCTAAATGTTGAGAGATATATCAGTCAGGAATGGTAATATAATAATAAGCATTAGATAAAGGCTAACATTAGCATGCTAGCTCCACAATCAAATTCACCAGTTGCCACTTTTAGAATAAAAAGTTAGCTGAAGGCTTTTTTAACAGCCATCTAAAATTTGAGAGGCATATAAGTCAGAAATGCAAATAGACATTAGATAAAGGTTTTTCAATGATTTAAAACTTAACTGCAGCCAGCCTGCTTGTCAATGCATGGCTTATTTTCCAGAAAAAAAAAATACATAAAAAAATTAATTAATAAACGACCGGAAACACGGCGATCGGTAGAAAGCTCACGTTGGAATGTTCAGGGCAGTGAAAACTGCGCTCAGCATCATCCCATAGGTTTGTAATTTCGTGGAATAACTGCGCATGCGCCAGTTATAACGAGAGTCAATGGATAAGATCAGAGCGCCTCCAAACAGGAAATATGTCACCAATCAGAAAACTTTTTTTGAAACAAACAATATAACTCATCATTACTCATAAATATTTATCCTACACAACTAAAAACATATATGCATATATTTCGAAATATCCATCCATCCATCCATCCATTTTCTTCCGCTTCCGCTCTCGGTCGGGTCGCGGGGGTAGCAGCCTAAGTAGGGAGGCCCAGACTTCCCTCTCCCCAGCCACTTGGAGCAGCTCCTCTGGGGGAATCCCAAGGCGTTCCCAGGCCAGCCGAGAAACATAGTCCCTCCAGCGTGTCCTGGGTCTTCCTCTGGGTCTCCTCCCGGTGGGACATGCCCGGAACACCTCACCAGGGAGGCGTCCAGGAGGCATCCTAACCAGATGCCCGAGCCACCTCAACTGGCTCCTCTCGATGTGGAGAAGCAGCGGCTCTACTCCGAGTCCCTCCCGGATGACTGAGCTTCTCACCCTATCTCTAAGGGAGAGTCCAGACACCCTGCGGAGAAAACTCATTTCAGCCGCTTGTATCCGAGATCTCGTTCTTTCGGTCATAACCCAGAGCTCATGACCATAGATGAGGGTAGGAACGTAGATCGATCGGTAAATTGAGAGCTTTGCCTTTTGACTCAGCTCTCTCTTCACCACGACAGACCGGTACAGCGCCCGCTTCACTGCGGACGCTGCACCTATCCGCCTATCGATCTCACGCTCCAGTTTTCCCTCATTCGTGAACAAGACCCCGAGATACTTAAACTCCTCCACTTGGGGCAGGACCTCCTCCCCGACCTGGAGAAGGCATGCTACCCTTTTCCGGCTCAAGACCATGGCCTCGGATTTGGAGGAACTGATCCTCATCCCGGCCGCATCACATTCAGCTGCAAACCGCTCCAGCGAAAGCTGTAGATCACGAACTGATGAAGCCAATAGGACCACATCATCTGCAAAAAACAGAGAAGAGATTCTAAGGCCACCAAAACGGATCCTCTCAACACCTTGGCTGCGCCTAGAAATTCTGTCCATAAAAGTTATGAACAGAATCGGTGACAAAGGGCAACCTTGGCGGAGTCCAACTCTCACCGGAAACGAGCCCGACTTACTGCCAGCGATGCGGACCAAGCTCTGACACCGGTCGTACAGGGACCTAACAGCCCATATCAAAGGGCCTGGTACCCCATACTCCCGGAGTACCCCCCACAGAACCCCCCGAGGGACGCGGTCGAATGCCTTTTCCAAGTCCACAAAGCACATGTAAACTGGTTGGGCAAACTCCCACGCACCCTCCAGGACCCTGTTGAGGGTGTAGAGCTGGTCTAGTGTTCCACGACCAGGACGAAAACCACACTGCTCCTCCTGAATCCGAGGTTCGACTATCCGACGGACCCTCCTCTCCAGAACCCCTGAATAGACCTTACCAGGGAGGCTTAAGAGTGTGATCCCCCTATAGTTGGAACACACCCTACGGTCCCCCTTTTTGAATAGGGGAACCACCACCCCAGTCTGCCAATCCAAGGGAACTGCCCCCGATGTCCACGCGATATTGCAGAGTCGCGTAAGCCAACACAACCCCACAACATCCAGAGCCCTAAGGAACTCAGGACGAATCTCATCCACCCCTGGAGCCCTGCCACCGCGGAGCTTTTTAACCACCTCGGTGACCTCAGCACCAGAGATTGGAGAGCCCGACCCAAAGTCCCCAGGCTCCGCTTCCTCAGTGGAAGACGTGCCAGTAGGATTGAGGAGGTCTTCGAA
The DNA here is from genome assembly GCA_038048925.1 of Garcialebias charrua. NCBI lineage: Eukaryota > Metazoa > Chordata > Actinopteri > Cyprinodontiformes > Rivulidae > Garcialebias > Garcialebias charrua. The sequence goes on along the minus strand of JBBPBX010017070.1, from coordinate 42,288 downwards.
GTATTCCGCCCACCGACTCACAACATCCCGAGTTGAGGTCAACAGCACGCCATCCCCACCATAAATGGTGTTGGTCGCGTACCGCTTTCCCCCCCTGAGACGCCGGATGGTGGACCAGAATCGCCTCGAAGCCGTACGGAAGTCATTCTCCATGGCCTCTCCGAACTCCTCCCACGCCCGAGTTTTTGCCTCAGCAACCACCCGAGCCGCATGCCGCTTGGACTGCCGGTACCTATCTGCTGCTTCCGGGGTCCCACAGGCCAAAAAGGCCCAATAGGACTCCTTCTTCAGCTTGACAGCATCCCTCACCGCTGGCGTCCACCACCGGGTTCGAGGATTGCCACCACGACAGGCACCAACAACCTTGCGGCCACAACTCCGATAAGCTGCCTCGACAATAGAGGCGCGGAACATGGCCCACTCGGGCTCAATGTCCCCCGCCTCCCTCGGAACGTGTTCAAAGCTCTCCCGGAGGTGGGAGTTAAAGCTCCGTCTTACGGGAGACTCTGCCAGACGTTCCCAGCAGACCCTCACAATACGTTTGGGTCTGCCAGGTCTGACCGGCATCCTCCCCCACCATCGGAGCCAACTCACCACCAGGTAGTGGTCAGTTGACAGCTCCGCCCCTCTCTTCACCCGAGTGTCCAGGACATGCGGCCGCAGATCAGATGAGACGACAACAAAGTCGATCATCGAACTGCGACCTAAGGTGTCCTGGTGCCAAGAGCACATATGGACACCCTTATGCCTGAACATGGTGTTTGTTATGGACAATCCATGACGAGCACAGAAGTCCAACAACAGAACACCGCTCGGGTTCAGATCAGGGGGGCCGTTCCTCCCAACCACACCCCTCCAGGTCTCACTGTCATTGCCCACGTGAGCGTTGAAGTCCCCCAGCAGAACAAGGGAGTCCCCAGGAGGCGCACCCTCCAATACCCCCTCCAAGGACTCCAAAAAGGGTGGGTAATCTGCGCTGCCGTTTGGCGCATAGGCACAAACAACAGTCAGAGCCCGTCCCCCCACACGTAGGCGAAGGGAGGCTACCCTCTCGTTCACCGGGGTGAACCCCAACGTACAGGCACCAAGATGGGGGGCAACAAGTATGCCCACTCCTGCTCGGCGCCTCTCACCAGGGGCAACTCCAGAGTGGAAGAGTGTCCAACCCCTCTCAAGGAAACTGGTTCCAGAGCCAGAGCCATGCGTTGAGGTGAGTCCGACTATTGCTAGCCGGAACCTCTCAACCTCACACACTAGCTCAGGCTCCTTCCCCACCAGAGAGGTGACATTCCATGTCCCAATGGCCAGCTTCTGTAGCCGAGGATCAGACCGCCAGGGTCCCCGCCCTCGGCCACCACCCATTCTACAATGCACCCAAAATATTTTTATTTTATTATTTCATTTTTATATATATATTTTAAAGTCTTCAATGTAAACTGATCCAGAAGTTCTAGTGGGGCGGCGCCCTAGCGCCCCCTATTGGCCAGCCGCCCCTGGTTCCCGAATCTTGTTCCCTTAAAATCCGGTTCAAATTAAGCACAGCTTAAGGTAGCTGATGAATGCAACCCGACGCTGGTGCATTATCTGCCATTGCTTGACTCCTGTAACCCACCTGTGACTTAGAGCTTCTTGGTCATCTCCTGAGTCTCCTCCTGATCTCTCCAGTCATTCCTTGCCTTCCACCGCTTGTCCATCGTCCATATGAAACCTCTTGGAATTTCATCACTCTTTGCCATTTAAACCTTTTTGAATTTTGCCTCTGTGACAATTCTGCCAACTTACAATGAGAACAAACCTGAACATTCAAACCAACCTACAAGAAGGTCAAGGTCAATATGCCTCCAACTAACATTGTCCCTTACCCTTACTCAGCCTCCCCATCATCACAGACATCTACACCTCCAGATGCAGGAAGAAGACCAACTGCATCACGAAGGACCCCACTCATCCAGCACACACACTTTTGCCCTGCTCCCCTCAGGAAGGAGGTTAAGGAGCATTATGAGTAGAATCACTGTAATGCCACTTGATTGTTGATATTGCTGATTATCCATGCTGCTGATCTCATGCTGCTGATTTAGTTCATGCTGCTGTGTTCATCCGTACTCATCTGCTCACACAGACTCATGTTCATGCTGCTGTTCGACCTATTGTTTTTGTACTGTTAGCACGTAGCATATTTTTATTTTAACTTTTTTATCTTAGGTCATATTTTAGATCTTATTACTGTTTTCTTTACAATTTATATTTTTGTTGGATGTAACTGGGACCCTCTGTACACAGTTTCATTCCACCACATGTACCGTGGTGCGAATGACAAATAAAGGAACTTCGACTTTGACTTACTCTCCAGGGTTCCAGTCCTGCCCTGTTCACACTGTTCATATTGATTCACTCATTGTAAATAACTACAGGTAGTCCCCGATTTACGAGCGAGATCCGTTACAACGAGGCGCTCGTAAACCGGAAATCTCGTAATTTGGAACGGTTGCCATGTCTCTCGTAAGTCCGGAATTTCGCTCGTAAATTGGAACGGTTTCGCTAGCGCGACTACAAACACTCGTTTTTCATCAAAAAACTGCTTATGAGTGCATAAAAATGATCGGAAACGTGTGTCCATATGTTTAGCTAACTAACTGTGGTGAAAAAACACATGAAAACTCAGTATTTTTTGCGTTTTTTCCAAAAATTCGCCAGCTCGTAAGTCTGGAACCTCGTAGATCAGAGCGCTCGTAATTTGGGGACTACCTGTACTGTTAAACCTTCTCCTGGCCCTGACGCCGTTCTTCTTGGTTGCATACTGTCTGGGTATTGAGCTAAACCTTATAATAAGAACAAATACAAAAATAAATAAATAAAGTCAGAGTGTACATTTTCAACAATGCAACTGTAAAAAAAGTGGATCGAAATATTGCACTCTGGTCTGAACACAAATTTGTTTGATATTAAAAATGTGATATTTATATTTACAGTAGATTTTTTTTCTTTTTGGAAGGCTTCACCACTGAATGTTTAAAATAAGACATTTTTATTTATATTTTCAAGGCATTGTCCTTTTTTATTTCACAGTTTGATTTTGGTTAATCATTACAATTTGATTTACTGTTATCGTGTACAGGTATTAGTTCACAGCTTTGCTCTCTGATGCTCAAACACACTGGAGCTTCAATACTCTTTTTATATTCCGGGGCATTTAAAGAATTCATGCTTCAATTTCACTTGACAATGAGATTTTTTAAAAAATCAATAAAAGGCCTCGAGTCTGAAAGAGATAGGGGAATGATCCAATATTAATGGATGTGTCATAAGCGTGATTCGCTATCCATAATTATAAGCTGATCTGATTAGATGAAGGCGAACACGTTAAGACCATTGTGTTTGGAGAACAGGTCATAGACATTTCAAAACAAGTATCCACTCAGGATACGTACACAGTACACACACACACACACACACACAGTTCCACTTAATGCATCTCTCAGGCTGTAAAACACTCACAGGTGTGAAGAAATTCCTCCAGGATTTTCAATTCACATGAAGGACCTGACACACTTCCTGCAGCTTGAAGCAAGGCCACCTTTTTGGCCTGGAGCATGCAACGATCAGGACTTTGTCACACACACACCCACACACACACCCACACACACACACGGTCTCTAGTAATTTGACTACATTATTTCCACCTGAGTAACTATAGATTTTATTAAAATTGCTTTTGGGGCTGGATAAATTAGAAATGTAAAGCCTCAGCAATGAAGGAGCTGTGGGAGGAAGAGGGTTTCTGAGGTGGCGAGGACTAAACATTTAAAGTGATATTCTGGATCTTTTAAAGTGGAGCTCTGTGAAGCTAGTCTGTTGTAGACGGCTCCTTGAACAACCTCAGTTTGGAGACAAGAAGATAATTCTGGATCGACAAACAACTGGTTTGAGCAGGACAAAGACCGGAGTGAGGTGCTGCCATCATGGCTGCCATATTTAGTACAATTTTAGACTAAACTTTTGTTTAAACCAAAATACAGGTAGTCCTCGACTTACGGCGTCTCGACTTACGGCGATTTGACTTTACAAACGCGTCCCATTGAAAAGCATTTCTTCTAGTTACGCCGTTTATGCGCTTATGTGCCTTTAAATTTACAGGAGGGGAGGGGGGAGAGCACTCGGTGGAGGGAGGGGGAGTAGCTTCAGTGGAAATTTACTACAGACTGCATGGTTTGGGGCAGACCGGAGCAGACAGAGCAGAGGAGGTTAGGAGCTGTGGACTGAGTGAAGCAGCTGGAAGCTGCAGAATTCGGAGGAGCAAGCGCTAACATGCTAACAGAAATTGCTGTAAACGCTGTGAACTGCGTGAAGCAGCTGGAAGCTGCAGAACTCTGAGGTGCAATGAGCTAACATGCTAACAGACGGAGACCAGCATACTAGTAGGTAATTTACTTTATTTCCTTAAAAATGACTCCTAAATGTATGTGGTTTTTGATAATTATGTAGGGTAATGTGTTAGGATAGGCTAAGTGCTTGGTAAAATAAAGTACTGTACATATGAGGTGCCGTTTGGACGTATTTTCCGACTTAGGGTAATTTTCGACATGCGAACAGCCGTAGGAACGGAACTCGTTCATAAGTCGAGGACCACCTGTAGTCAATAAGCTCTGGGTCATGTCATTATGGCTGCTGCTGGAAGCCTCGACTGAGCTGTGCGAGAACTTCCAACATTTCTTTTTAGATAAAATCGCAACCACCAGGGCTCTCATTTCTCCTCCATCTAACGATCCATCCATCCCACCTCAATCTGTTGCTGTTTGTGACCATTTTGAACCAGTCTCTCTGTCCTCTCTAGAGCAGGTCATGTGCAGCCTGAAACCATCTGGCTCCCCCTTCGATGTGGTCCCCCCTCGGCTCCTAAAGGAGGTTTTTCACACTCTAGGTCCCTCCATTCTCTCGATTGTAAATAGCAGTCTATCCTCGGGTGTGGTGCCAAAATCATTAAAACATGCTGCTGTTCAACCCCTCCTGAAAAAACCAAACCTCGACCCGTCAGTATTATCCAACTTCAGGCCTGTCTCCAGACTCCCATTTGTTTCTAAACTTCTAGAGAAAATAGTTGAGTCCCAACTAAAGTGCTTCCTGGAGGATCACGCTATCCCCGAGCTATTCCAGTCTGGCTTCAAATCCCTCCACAGCACTGAGACTGCCCTACTGAAGGTTTTTAACGACATCTTCCTATCCACAGATACTGGTGACTCTGTGCTGCTTGTCCTATTGGACCTCACATCCGCTTTCGACACCATCGACCATGAGATCCTCATTGCTAGGTTGGAGCAGTGGGTGGGCATCTCAGGATCAGCCCTAAACTGGTTCAGATCCTATCTCTCTGACAGATCCTTTTGTGTTTCCATCAACGATTTTACTTCTGCAGTGGCGGCTCTTAAATTTGATTTGATTTGATTTGATGTTTATTCATTCATTTTAAAGAACAATACAAGACAGTTTCATCAGATACAAGATTACAAGTAGGTTAAAATGAAGGGAGCAGAAAGAAGATGAAATCTTATTATATCTGCCCCTATTTCACAGTTTGTTCAACCAATGATAACTTTCAAGCAACATCACAGAATGAATAGTTCTACCTATTTTCTTAACTGTAATACACAAACTACATCACAAAATGAATAATTCTACTTAATTTTCCTGACTGTAAAACATAAACTAGATCACAAAATGAATAATTCTACTTAATTTTCCTGACTGTAAAACATAAACTAGATCACAAAATGAATAATTCTACTTAATATTTCTAACTGTAATACACAAACTACATCACCCATAATTCTAATTAATTTTCTAATTCTAATTTTTTTATTTTTTTATTTTTTTTTTTTTTTTTTAATAATTTTATTTAATTTTCCTATTTTTTTTTTTTTTAATTAATTTTCCTAACTGTAATACACAAACTAGATCATAAAATGAATAATTCTACTTAATTCTACTTAATTTTTCTAATTGAAATACACAAACTAAAAGATGGCACAACATCAAGATGTTCACAAAATGAATAATTCTACTTAATTTTCCTAATTGTAATACACAAATTCATCACAAAAATGAATAATTCTACTTAATTTTCTAACTGTAATACACAAACTGCTTCATAAAATGAATAACTCTACTTAATTTTTCTAACTATAATACACAAACGTACATCATAAGTACAACATAATTGTAATACACAAACACGCAAGATTACATCATATATAGTTTTTGAGCAAGTCCTTTTTGACCTTTTTCTTAAATGTATACATTGATCTTTCATTTTTAACATCACTCTCCAGAGCATTCCACAATCGAATTCCCTGAATTGAGGTAGACCGTCCTTTTAAGCTGGTTCTGAATTGTGGTTTGATGAATATCTCTGTCCCTTTGAGATTGTAATAACTTTGTCTTTTTATAAAATTTCTTTGGATATTTAAAGGTAATGTGTTATTATGAGCCCTATACATAATTGATAAAATACTATATTCTACCAATTCCTGGAATTTCAATAAGTTTAGTTGAATAAACAAAGTGTTTGAAGGGTGAGTGAAATGTTTTCTGGTGATTACTCTTACAGCTCTCTTTTGTAAAATAAAAACAGGCTTTGTAATAGTTTTGCATGCTTTTCCCCAAACCTCAATACAATAGATTAAATGTGGAGCAATGATTGTGTTATACAACATATGTAAAGCTTTATCAATTAAAAAATCCCTGACTTTATACAGTACTGCAATTGCTCTAGCTAGTTTTTTTTTAATGGAATTTACATGATCTTTCCATGTCAGTTTGTCATCAATGATAACACCCAGAAACTTCACTTCACTCACTTTACAGATCACAACATCTTCAATTTCAAATGGATCGTCATCAACAATTCCCTTTTTGTTACTGAAAATCATGTAGTTAGTTTTATCTAAATTCAAAGATAATTTGTTTAATTTAAACCAAGTTTGTATTTTTATAAATTCTGTTTTCATCATATCCAAAATCTGTTTTATGTCATTACCCGAACTGAAAAAAGTGGTGTCATCGGCAAAAAGAACACATTTAAGTAGTGCTGACACATTTACCAAGTCATTCACATATAAAATAAACAACTTTGGTCCAAGCACAGAACCCTGAGGAACTCCACAAGTGATATCACGGAGGTCAGATCTAACATCATTTATTTGCACAAACTGTTTCCTGTCCTTCAAATAGCTAGATACCCACTGTAATGCTGGTCCTCTAATACCATATTTATTTAGTTTTTCAAGGAGAATGGTGTGGTCAATGGTATCAAATGCTTTTTTTAGATCAACAAAAACACTAACACAGTACTGTTTATGATCGACAGCATTAGTTATTTGTTCCATTAAATCCATGAGAGCCATTGACGTAGAGTTTTTTTCTCTAAACCCATATTGACTGCTACTTAAAATGTTTTGTTTATCAATAAATTGATCCAATCTGGTCACAAATAGTTTTTCTAGAATCTTTGAGAACTGTGGTAATAAGGATATTGGCCTATAATTATTGAATACACATTTATCACCATTTTTAAAAAGAGGAATTACCTTTGCTACTTTCATGTTATCTGGAAATATTCCTGTTGAAAAAGATAAATTGCATATATATGTAAACGGTTCAATAACATAACTTATTATTTCCTTTACGAACATCATATCCATGTCCACCCAGTCTTTTGATCTCTTGTCTGAGAGATTTTTTACCATTTTCATAATTTCCTCTTTGTTAGTTCCACTAAGAAAAATACTGTTGGTGCAACTTTTAATTGAATGACACACCTTATTATCTACTTTTGGTATTTTAGCTGCAAGGCTTGATCCAATATTTACAAAATATTGATTAAATTCATTTACGATATCATTCTCATCATGTATTTCTTTGTCATCTTTCACAAAATATTTTGCAATGTTCGTTTTTGCTTTATGACTTTTTAGAACATCATTTATTACTCGCCATGTTGTTTTAGTGTCACCATTGCTCTTGTTTAATAAATCACTATAGTATTCTTTCTTGCATCTTCTTATAATCATTACCAATTTATTTTTATATTTTTTATATTTTTCTTCAGCTTGTTGTGTTCTCGTTTTTAAGAAACATAAATACAAGTTATTTTTTTTTTTACAAGCATTTCTCAACCCTTTAGTCATCCAAGGTTGGTCAACAATATTTCTTTTTCTACGATTTCTTTGCACACAATTCTTTTCATACAGAGCTTCTAAAATGTTCATAAATTCATCATATGATCTGTTAACATCATCAATATACACGTCCTTCCAGTTTTGCTTCTGTAAATCATCTTTTAATTGATCCATAGCTTTTTTTGATGTGTTTATTATTTTTTTCTTAATTGTAACTTCTTTTGTAATGTTTTGATCATTTCTGTAGATAGTGAAAACTGGTAAATGATCACTTAAATCAGTTGTTAAGATACCACCTGTCATATCCCCATTTGTTATATTTGTGAAAATGTTGTCAATTATCGTAGCACTATGAGTTGTAATTCTTGTTGGTTTTGATATTAACGGATAAAGATTTAAACTATACATTGAATTTAGAAATGTACTGATGTTATTTGAATCCGTTTTATTTCCCAGGTCAATGTTAAAGTCTCCACACAGGAAAACTTTTTTATTTGAACTCTTTTCCAGTAGTTGTATGATTTTATCGGTGAATATTTCTATATTTGATCCTGGTGATCGATATACACAACTTATGGAAATGTTTTTAGCATTTTCGTTTAATATTTCTATTGTTATTATTTCCATAAGATTGTCAACAATTATTGACATTTCTTTAATTATTCTACACTTTATTTCATTTTTGACAAATAGAGCTACTCCTCCACCTTTTTTATTGTTTCTGTTTAAATGATATAATTCATATCCTTCGATGTGAACGTTATTTTTGTTTTCATCATTAAGCCATGTCTCTGACAGTGCTATTAATGTAAAAGTTCTGTTTAACTGTTTTAAATAATCTGTTATTTTGGATATATTTGCATTTAAACTTCTACTATTGATGTGAATAATAGAGAGATCTCCATTTGATATATTGATGTCATTAAACTGTTCTTCATTATAGTATTCACAGTCTTTTATAGCAGGATAAAAGTTTGCATCAACCATATCTTCAACATTGTATATTTTAACTTCTGAGTCTTCGTTTGTTGCCGTCATGTTTTAATGTATTTGTTTGTTTGTTCATTTTTGTCAATTTTTGTGTATGAACATGTGATAGTGATTGGTGATTTGTCATTTTTGAGCTCATTTAAATGTGTCTAAGTCTTTCAGATCTTTTATTATTTTAGCTTGAGAATTTTCATGTACTTTGATCCAGATGTTTCCGTTTCTTGTCCAAGTTTTTTTTATTTTTCCATTCTTTTTCAACCACCTTGCTGCATGTGCAATGTTTGCGTTTTTTTTAGTTAGGTGTTCATTCATGAAGACCTCAGTTTTTGCGAGTTTCTTTGACTGCATCATTACCCTGTTTCTTTGATTCCTTCCAATGAATCTCACGACTACTGATGGTTTATTTTTGTTAACTCTATTGGGCAGTGTGTAACAGGTGGAAATGTCATCACGTTTAATGTCAATGTCTTTGCCATTTAAGAAAGTGACTACCTGATTCTCCAGAGACTGCAGTTGTTCTGGTGGTCCGTCTTCAGTCGTGGTAACGTCTGCAGTTACTTCTGAATATGTTCGGCGTTTAACCTCGAGTCCAGAAATGACCATGTTCTCGCCTCTTATGTATTGTTCCATGTCCTCACACTTTTGTTCCAATTGAGCTAATCGTTCTTCTCTGATGACCTCCTGAGCTTTCATTTGTTTCATCTCCTCTACCAGTTGATTAAAGTTTTTTTGCTCAGCTCTCAAACTTGCAAGTTCCACAGTGAGATTGTTTACTGCATTTTTCAATTCCTCCAATAATTCCAGATTTTTATCCACCGATTTTTGACTCGCCGACTCCTGTCTCTGCGGCTCCGGTTTCTTATTTCTCCCAGGACTCATCTCGCCTGCTTCTTCTGGTCTGGATACAGAAATTCACTGTTCCACAGCAACTCGCTCGCCGATCTGCTCCCGTACGTAGCAACTCGTTCGCTGCTCTGCTCCCGTCCACAGCAACTCGCTCGCTGCTCTGCTCATGTCCAACAGTAACCAGCTTGCTTCCCATCCAACAACAACTCGAACGTTGCTCTGCATCCGTTTTCAGCAACTCGCTCGCTGTCCTGCTCCCGTCCAACAGCAACTCACTCGTTGCTCTGCTCATGTACAATCAGCTTGATGCACTGTTCCCGTCCAACAGCAACCAGCTTGCTGCACTGCTCCCGTCCAGTAGCAACCAGCTTGCTGCACTGCTCCCGTCCAGTAGCAACCAGCTTGTTGCTCTGCTCACGTCAAGTAGCAACCAGCTTGTTGCTCTGCTCATGTACAATCAGCTTGATGCACTGTTCCCGTCCAACAGCAACCAGCTTGCTGCACTGCTCCCGTCCAGTAGCAACCAGCTTGCTGCACTGCTCCCGTCCAGTAGCAACCAGCTTGTTGCTCTGCTCACGTCCAGTAGCAACCAGCTTGTTGCTCTGCTCACGTCAAGTAGCAACCAGCTTGTTTCTCTGCTCCCGTCCGACAGCACTCGTTGCTCCCGTCCAGTAGCAACTCACTCGTTGCTCTGTTCACGTCCAACAACAACCAGCTTGCTGCACTGCTCCCGTCTGATAGCAACTCTCTCGTTGCTCGTCCAACAGCAACCTGCCTGCTGCTCTGCCCACGTCCACAGCAAACAGCTTAGGCAGGTCCACCAGCAACCAGTTCAGCTCAGCTCTCGTCCATCTGGGGCCTGGATGTAATTTATTGTCCCACAGCAGCACTCCACTGCCTCTCTGGCCTCACCAGTTCACAGACTACAGATTTTCAGCCCGTAGCAACAATCCCCAACTCCGTGGTGTATTGCCGCATTAGCTTTTATCAGCAGCACATGGCTAGCGTTAGCTTGTAGCCTGTAGCCTCTACTCCCAGCTTTGTTTTGTTCTTTCGCTGCAACAAAGCACCTCCAGCTTGCCGGCCCGCGTTTCTTCGTAACAACCAGCGTATTTTTCCGGTTTATTTGTTCACGAAGCCCGCAGCTACGGCACCCGGTTACGATGACCCATCTCGGTTTGCTTTGATTAGCCCGGTTTGTAGCTACGCTAGGCTAACTCTCGGCAAAAACTCACGGACACGTTGGCTTGTAGATTCATAATTCTGGATCGCATGCTCCAGTCCAATTTCCGCAGCTTTTTCAGCGCTCCTCTCTGCATATCCAGCGCAAAAAACTGCGAGTACAAGCTCTCCAAATACTCCTTTTGGAGGTAGTACAGGCAGGAGCCCGACTACAAACGTCCTCTCTGCTCAGCCGCCATTTCTTTCGATTTCGATTCCAAGGTGTTGAGAGGATCCGTTTTGGTGGCCTTAGAATCGCTTTTCTGTTTTTTGCAGATGATGTAGCCTGGCCCTTGCCTTCCTACGCAGCTTCGCTCAATTCTATTTTCCCTTCACTGCTCAGTCTGGGACTTCTCCCATAGAGAAGGATTTCTCCGGTAGATTTTTGACCGGACCAATCAGAGAACAGAAGGGGCAGAGTTTTTGGCCCCTAACCCACGCCCCCACCTGTCCCAGCGCGCAGCCAGCGAGCATCCGCATGTTCTCATTCAAAGCGATGCAAAGCGATGCAGGATTGTTTTATATGTGACACAAATGTATTAAATTCCCCTTCTTAATCCCTTATCTGGATTTTTCTTTTGTTTTTTTTGCCAAAAGTCAAGTGATCGCTCCCTCCTCCTCCTCCTCCTCCTCCTCCTCCTCCTCTCCCTCCGCCGAGTTGAATGAGGAAATACCTCAGGTTGTCACTCACGAGAGAATTAAACTCGGGTTTTACGTTGCTGCCCGAGTCCCTGCAGATTTTCTGGTCTTCTGGTGTGCTGGACCAGCGCTCTATGGTTTTATTTTATTTTTTTAGAACGTTTTATTAACATATAAACACAGAACATGCAGCGGCAGCGAGAGAAAATGCAGCAGGAGGCGGAGCTGAAGTCAAGTTCAGCAGACCACAGGGGAGAAGCCATATATGGCTCTGAGGGGGAGGGAGCAGAATCCTTTTCCCTCTTCAAAATTTTTCCAAGATCCAATGGTTTTGTTCCTCAGCAAAGGCCACGCCTCTAGCAAGAATCGGTTCTCTATAACAGAAAGTCCAGACCCTAGTACAAAGCGAAGGACAAGGGTCTGGTTTTAACCAGGCTACAGATGATGTGGTCCTATTGGCTTTATCAGATCGTGATCTACAGCTTTCGCTGGAGCGGTTTGCAGCCGAGTGTGATGCGGCCGGGATGAGGATCAGTTCCTCCAAATCCGAGGCCATGGTCTTGAGCCGGAAAAGGGTAGCATGCCCTCTCCGGGTCGGGGAGGAGGTCCTGCCCCAAGTGGAGGAGTTTAAGTATCTCGGGATCTTGTTCACGAATGAGGGAAAACTGGAGCGTGAGATCGATAGGCGGATAGGTGCAGTGTCCGCAGTGAAGCGGGCGCTGTACCGGTCTGTCGTGGTGAAGAGAGAGCTGAGTCAAAAGGCAAAGCTCTCAATTTACCGATCGATCTACGTTCCCACCCTCATCTATGGTCATGAGCTTTGGGTTGTGACCGAAAGAACAAGATCTCGGATACAAGCGGCTGAAATGAGTTTTCTCCGCAGGGTGTCTGGACTCTCCCTTAGAGATAGGGTGAGAAGCTCAGTCATCCGGGAGGGACTCGGAGTAGAGCCGCTGCTTCTCCACATCGAGAGGAGCCAGTTGAGGTGGCTCGGGCATCTGGTTAGGATGCCTCCTGGACGCCTCCCTGGTGAGGTGTTCCGGGCATGTCCCACCGGGAGGAGACCCAGAGGAAGACCCAGGACACGCTGGAGGGACTATGTTTCTCGGCTGGCCTGGGAACGCCTTGGGATTCCCCCGGAGGAGCTGCTCCAAGTGGCTGGGGAGAGGGAAGTCTGGGCCTCCCTACTTAGGTTGCTACCCCCGCGACCCGACCTCGGATAAGCGGAAGAAAATGGATGGATGGTGTGCTGAGCAACAGACGTCGAACAGGTCAGCCAAGGACAACAGTAGATGATGACTGAAATATTGTGAGAGCTGTGAAGAAAAACCCTGCCGGGTTCCCACCGAACGCGTCTTGAGCATCAAAAACGCTCTCAACGCACGGTGTTGGCTGCTTGTCAACAGATGTCTGTTCACACCGAAGACGCGCAGTGGGAGGAGCGTCTTGGTCCTTTTCCGGTCGGGTTTGTTTTGTTTTTTGTACACCGGGCAGATAAAATCAGCTGTTCGTGAGCCTCGTTACTACTTGAGTGGGTTTTCTACGAGCCGAACTGCAGCTCCGAAAGTCTTTGTTGAGATTAAAACTTTTTTTTTTTTTATGTTTGGGGTGATCGTACGCTCGAGCGGACAGCGGCAACTGTAAAAATGCCAAGTTTCTTACCGGAGGCTGGTTTCTTCATGGAGGCTCGTTGGGCTAAGTTTAAAAAGTCCAAAAAAAGTCCCGTTGTCGACGTTGCGTCATCACATAGCAGAGTCTCTCCCGACTGGTTGCTGCGAAATGGCGAGCAGCCAAAGTTCAAATATTTGAACTCCGGCAGCAGCTGCTTTTGGACAAGTCGCGTGCGCGGAACTGCTCAAAACGCGCCGCGTCACGCTTCGCCGCTCCTCCACATAGACTTTCAATGTAAACCGGCCGCTTCCGCTGCCTGAAACGCGTTTGGTGGGTAGCCGGCATAAAACATCAGTGACATCATCAACGACCTCCACAGTGCAGAGGATAAGGTATCACTATCCAGTGTTCAAAGAAGACTCCAAGAGCAGAAATATACTGTAGCTAGGCCATACCCAAAGATGCAAACCACTCATCAGTAAGAATCAGAAGGCCAGATTGAAATTTGCAAAGAAGTACAGAACTGAGCACCAAGTTTTGGAACACAGTCTCATGAACTCATGAGACCAAGATTAAACTCTACCAAAGTGATGGACAGCCCAAAGTGTGGAGAAAGAAAGCAACTGCTTATGACCCAAAGCACAGAAGCTCATCTGTGAAGCATGCAAGAGGTAATGTCATGGCTTGGGCATGCATGGCTGCTTCTGGAACAGGCTCCTTAAAGTTTCTTGATGATGTAACTGATGATGATGACAAGCAAAATGAATTCCGAAGTGTACAGAAACATTTTAACTGCCAATTTACAGAGAAATGCATCCAAACTAATCGGGAGGTATTTTATCATGCAGGACAATGACCCAAAGCACACTGTGCCAACAAAACAATACTTCATCAGGGGAAACAAGTGGAAAGTTTTAGACTGGCTAAGTATATCATCTGATCTTAAGAATGCATTTCACCTCCTGAAGAGGAGACTGGAGGGAGAACCCCACCCACCGAAACAAACAAGAACTGAAAGAAGCTGCGGTAAAAGCCTGGAATAGCATCACAAATGAAGAATGCAACAGTTTGGTGATGTTGATGGGTCACAGGCTTGAGCCAGTCATTGCAAGCAAGAGTTATGCCACCAAATATTAAATATTAATCACTTTAACATTACAGTATTTGTTCTTTTACTTTTGCTCACCTAAGAATGCTGTGGTATAATACAAAGGGTGGTATGTCTCGAGTTGTTTAACAAATCTTCATGTAAATACCAGGAAATAAAAGCTGACATTCTGAACTCTTGTCTCATGCTCAACTTTTGATCTAAACCCAAATGTTCAGTGTACAACAAAAACAAAGGAATTTGCCTTGCTGTTCCAGTACTTGTGGAGGAGACTGTAGTTTATTTACTTTTAATTTTGTATGAATTTTACAGCCGTTTGTTGTGTGTACCTTATGTGGTTTTGTCTAACGCAGGTCTCTCTTGAAAATGAGTCTTTGTATCTCATTGAGACTACTGTAACCTGTAGAATGTACTGTAGAATGAATGGAAGAGTACACACTGCCTACACCGTCCATTCTGAACATATTTGCATCAGTCGTCCTTGTCCAAATGAGTTCAACCAAACAAAACCAGGAAAAATAAAAAATAAACTCAGGTTGTCCTCGTCATTATTTGATCGGTCAGGGTCAAATCTCTGCTTCCTGCACGTCTCTGCTGTAGTTCAGCTACTCCAGCAGAAGGTGGTGCTGTAAGACCTAAAGCTCCCACTTTGCCTTTTCCTCTAAACATAACAAGGCTGTCACCTATTCCATTTTCCTTTGTCCTCTCCCCTCCATCACTCACCTCCATACGTCAACGACAAACTACTGCAGCATCCTCCTTCAGCTAAGCAGCGACCAATCCTGGACAAAGGTGAACAGGCCTATTGCAATGCAGCTACGTCGAATAAAAAGGACCAAGTCTTATTTTTAACCCTTAGGCTCCTCCATTTATAATCCACAAGGGGAGAAAACAGGTTTTGAAAGGATTTAAAAGGCTAAAATCCATATGAATACAAATGTGAACTTGCAGAATGAAGACGTCGGCAAATCAAAAGTTGGATTACAGATCTCCTGCAAGGTCATTTGTAGTAATTTGGTTCTTGTGAAGACACAGCCCACACCTCAGGATGAGTCCAGTGGGTAAATATTTGTCTGTACCAACCCTCACTAGGTGCTGTAATGACTGCGTGTTGCAGTGCGTATGTACAGTTTGTTTCTGTGGACACATCACTCAATGGCAACTTCCGCCTGTGTGTGTATGTGTGTGTACAGCAGCAGCTCAATCACCCCACCACCACTCCAAAACATTTTCTCCACAGCTGCAGCTCAGCAGAATTTGATCAATAACATGTCCTTCATTCTCAAATAAGACCTGACCTTGGCAGCCTTTTGTCTCCTTCCAGGGGCAAGAGTGCGCATGTACAGGTTGGAAAACAAGGCTCTTAAACCAGAGGCAAAAAAAATAAAAAATCCTCCCTTGGAAGAAAATAAAGATTACCCTTACTGCCTACACAATACAGCCTTCTCGTTTTGACCCTAATGAATCAAAGATTTATATGTTTCTTATCTCAGTGTAATGAGGTGGTGCTGCTTTTGAACTCATTTGCTGAAGGCCACCCAGTTGAAATGGAATAACCCTTCAGACTGTTGCATAGGTTGCTGAATTGATTTTCACAAGAAAAAAAAGTTTACAGGCAAACTTGATGGAGCCAAGAAAAAAAAACACATGTACTGTAGTCAAAGCCAGTGATGTTTTGATTCTATGTGAAAGAAGTGAAAGACAGGAGGCTGCAGAGGGCAGTGGGAGTTGGTCACATCAAAGCCGCCTGCAGAGGGCACCATTTACAGATTAGTCTTGTGGTCTTTGTTCCCAACACATCTGTCCACATATACCCTGCACCTTTCCTATCAGAGGTATTGAATCAGTCAGTAATGGTGCATTAAAAAGACAAACAAATCATTGTAATGTAACTGGCTTTCTCAATAAAAAATAAAAAAATAAAAAATAAAGACAAACAAGCTTTCTCTATTATGCTCCATCATGCTCTGCATTATTCAGATTACAGTACATGACTGCAGCGCTCCGTCATAATAATAATAATAATAATTGTCTAATCTTGTCATCTGCGTATGTTTCCCATACACAGACGAAATTCGTCTCTGCATTTAACCCAACCACCTACCAGGCGGTGCAGTGAGCAGCCATAGAAGGCGCTCGGGGAGCTGGAGAAATAGGTGTGCACTCATAGACACCCCAAGATGTGTAGTGGCCGGGACGCGAACCCGCGTCCTTCGGGTCCCAAGTCAAACGCCCTAACCACTACACCATCTTGGCTCATTATCTCGTGATCAAGTAAGCAGTATTTTAAGTCCCATCGTTAATGTGTTCGACAACCAGAAAGCCAGAGATAAAAGCTCAGAGAGCATCAAAGAGTTTTTGTTGAGAAATTTTGTTTTTTTACTCGTTCGGAGTTTTAAATAAAGATGAGAACATTTGAACACAAGCCATTCAGTCTCTGCGTCAAGATCAGTATCAGAATTAGCATATTTTTACAAATTACATTATTATGTTCTGATCCTTTTGAAGTCCGGTGGGAAAAATAAGGGGCCAAATTTAAGTACCGTAATAAGGGAGGTATTTAGTTCAAGAAATGAGATGCCCAACTACCAACCACTTACAGACTAGGCCTGTCACAATAATACATTTTGCTGGGCGATTATTGTCTCAGTATTTATTGCGATAAACGATAATATTGTTTTAAATTTGACAATAATTAGTAATTATCAAATTTAAGAAATGTTGGTTACCTGGTACAGTAGTTTGTTTTGAGTATAGTACCTTTTTTGACCACCTGACTCTTTGAACCAAAGGATGGATAGTGAGGGAGCGAGCAGCATGTCTTAGAAAAATGGGAGGGAGGCCCCTTGACGTGACATGAGCCATCTCTCCTTCCTTTATTCGGTTCTCAAAAGGACGGACACTCGGTGTTTGAGCTCTTTAGCATAGCATTTTTCCACACAAAGCTTTTAATAAAAAAATCAGTTAACAAGTTCTCAGCTTCTTTTTGCAGAGAAAAACAACTTTTTACACAAAGACACAAGTTTCAACTGTGAGTCTTGGAGCTTCAACAAGACTTGAGGTGTTTTTCCACGAGGTCTGCCTGTTAGCTTAGCTCGTAGCTTAGCTTCTCAGTTTAGCTGCTTTTAATGATCCAAAAATGTGATTTTGGACAGTTTAAAGCGATTTTAAAGAGAAAAGAGAAAGGAAGGGGTCAGTGAAGAGCACCGGAGTTGAGACTTTTGCCATCCAGTGTCTTCAGTAGAAAGAGAGAGACAGACAAGAAGAAACGATAAAGCTGATAAATGAAAATGAGGTTGATAATTTTCATTTATCATGTGATTAATTGATTTATTGTTTATTGTGACAGGCCTATTCCAGGCACAAGCCCAACAGTAACAAGTATTCTGACAATTTAAATTACAAAGCTGCCAACATAACTTTTTAAATCTTGCAGTTTAGATCATTTGAAGATAAATTTATTGTGCTAAATTATCTGCTTAAAGAAAAACTTGGACTTGATGCATTTAACACAACAGCTTTTTATTTTTTAAAGTCAACGCAACAGTGTTCACCAACAAACAAACAACAAAAAAATACACACAAGTAAATAAAATTTACAATTTGCTCCAAGTGTCAGGCTTTACAGAACCAAAAACATTGAACAGCTGTTGTCTGAAACATGTAAAAACCAAAAAGGAAAACACATTTTCACTACCCCTTCCTCTTCTGGGTGCTGATGTACAGAACTGCAAGAGAAAGAAAGCAAAAAAATAAGTAATAAAGAAAGAAAACGAAGAAAGGCAATTTGTGAAAACAAAAAGTAATGAGCCCCCAAGATGTTACTTTATATGAAAAATATTTGTATTGCTTCTTATTTTGCTTTTAAAAAATGAGCATACTTCATTTAGGGCAGATTTCTCATGATGGCCAAGAAAAAACTTGGATTTTTCAGTAAAGTTTAATTTTGACGTGAAAGGGCAATGGAGAACGTTAAACTTGATCAATATAACTCTTGCTGATGAACCCGCAACCAAGAAATAATGTTGAGTCTATGACTTTAGTTACCATATCAACTGACACTGGCCCGTGGCTTGAACCAAGTTTTTAATTGTGGTACCTTTAAAATAAGGTTTAAGTTTACGTTATCAACCGGACACTTTTGTAACTAATTACCAGTATTTTTTAATCAGATTTTCACACAAGTCCTTAAAGTAGATAGAGAACCCAGTTAAACAAAATATCCCAAAATATTATATTTGGTTGTTTATTTATTGAGGAAAATGATCCAATATTACATATTCGTGAGTGGCAAAAGTATGTACTACTAGTAGTACTATTCATTAGTCAAGTTATAGTACTAGACAGAAACCTGCATGGGGTTATTTTTATCCTCATCTATTAAAGCCGATTAATATACAGTTCGAGCTTTACGGAAAGCTTTTTTTTTATTTCATAGCAGGCTATCTCTCCAAGATAAATAAAACTCTTCCAAATTAGTGGGGTGCCATTTTCTTTCCAGCTTTCTAGATGCCTGTTTTAAAGTATGTAACTCAGAATTGAACCAAGGAACCAGTCTCCTATGATAGATTATTTTCTTAAATGTTGGAGCTTTTTTTTTTCCCCAAAGTTTGCACTGAAGTTGTAAAATTATCAACTAGATCATTTAGTCACTGTTCTCTGGTGCATTACTCTAGTCTACAAGACTGAGGAAAACCTCACTGGAAGAGCTTCTTTAAGTTTAAATACAGCATTTTCTGATAAGCACCTGCTAAGATGAAATTTACTCTCAGTGACTGTGTAGTCATTTAATGTAAACTCAAAGATAATTAAAAAATGGTCAGACAGAACAGGATTTTGAGGATGTATTAATAAGTACAGTACTTGATCTCTATGACATATGTCAGAACCAGGTCAAGAGTGTGATGATAAGAATGAGTAGATGTGTGGACATTTTGGTAAACCCAATTGACTATTAAATGTTTAAAGGCTATGCTTAAGCTATCACATTCAACATCTACATGAATATTGAAATCACTCATTATTGTCTTCATCAGTACAGGTAGTCCTCGACTTACGACGGTCTCGAGTTACGACGTTTCGCGGTTACGACACGCATCTCCCATTAAAAAATAATAATAATAAAATTATTTTGAAAATTTTATTTTGAAAAGCCGAGTTACGCAGTTTCCGGTTTTACGTTTTAATGTAGCGGCGGACATTACTCTCTACATTACTCTCTAAAAAAGCTAAGGCTGGTCCTCTGGACATTCAAAAAAACAAAACAAAACTTGTTGGACCAGCAGAAAGCAGAGGAGGACTGGCTCTCCTCAGGGATGTGTGCTGAGCCCCCTTCTGTTCACTCTGCTCACATATGATTGTACAGCCACACTTCCAGGCTGTCATATTGTTAAGTTTGCAGATGATACAGCGGTGGTGGGATGCATCACAAACAATGATGAGTCCAGCTACAGACAGGAGGTGGAACACCTGGAGAGCTGGTGCAAAGAGAATAATCTTCACATGAATGTGAAGAAGACAAAGGAGATGATTGTGGACTTCAGAAGGAACAAACACACCCATGCCCCACTGATAATAGGTGGGTCTGCAGTGGAAGTGGTCTCCAGCTACAAATACTTGGGTGTACACATGAATGATAACCTCAGCTGGAGCAACAACACCACCAGCCTGATCAAGAAAGGTCATCAGAGACTCTACTTCCTCAGACGGCTGAGACGAGCTGGTCTGAGCAGCCCAGTTCTCACCTCCTTCTACAGGTGTGCAGTGGAGAGCATCCTGTGCTCCAGCATCAACGTGTGGCATGGAGGCTGCACAGTTGAAGAGAGGAAAGCTCTGCAGAGAGTGGTGAAGGCTGCACAGAAGTCTGTTGNAAGACTGAGGAAAACCTCAATGGAAGAGCTTCTTTAAGTTTAAATACAGCATTTTCTGATAAGCACCTGCTAAGATGAAATTTACTCTCAGTGACTGTGTAGTCATTTAATGTACTGTAAACTCAAAGATAATTAAAAAATGGTCAGACAGAACAGGATTTTGAGGATGTATTAATAAGTACAGTACTTGATCTCTATGACATATGTCAGAACCAGGTCAAGAGTGTGATGATAAGAATGAGTAGATGTGTGGACATTTTGGTAAACCCAATTGACTATTAAATGTTTAAAGGCTATGCTTAAGCTATCACATTCAACATCTACATGAATATTGAAATCACCCATTATTGTCTTCATCAGTACAGGTAGTCCTCGACATACGACGGTCTCGAGTTACGACGTTTCGCGGTTACGACACGCATCTCCCATTAAAAAATAATAATAAAATTATTTTGAAAATTTTATTTTGAAAAGCCGAGTTACGCAGTTTCCGGTTTTACGTTTTAATGTAGCGGCGGACATTACTCTCTACATTACTCTCTAAAAAAAGCTAAGGCTGGTCCTCTGGACATTCAAAAAAACAAAACAAAACTTGTTGGACCAGCAGAAACAGACAGCAGCTGTGGAAAAGTAGCTGTTTTATGGACGGCGGTTTTACGTCGTCAACGAATGGAGAATACGGAGGAGGGATGGAGGAAACAGCTTCACCAGTGTCCCAGTAGGAAATTAACTCTTTTTTCCTTTCATTATGGCTCCCAAATGTATGTGTTTTGATAATTATGCAGGGTACTGTGTTAGGATAGGCTAAGTGCTTGCGAATACAGTACAGTACTGTACATATATGGTGCAGTATTTACGTATATGGTGCAGTACCGTATGTACGTATGTTCCGACTTGCATCAAAATTCGCTTTACGAAGCCGTGCAGGAACGGAACTTCGTCGTAAGCCGAGGACTACCTGTATTCAATAATGTCAGACAAAAAAATCTGAGAATTCAGACAAAAACTGAGCATAGGAGCCTGATGGACGAAATACATGTAACAACTAGTGAAAGAGGCTTTTCTGATTTCCATTTTGGATGAGAAAGACTGAGGGACGACAACTCAGAATTATTTCTAATACTGTAATTTGTTTAGCATTAATCAATAATTCTGACTGAAAGATAGAAGCTACTCCTCCACCTCGGCTGGTTGTTCTAGGAACATGGAAATTTAAATTAACAGGAGTGAATTCCTTTATACTAACTAAATCCTCTTGTTTTAGCCAGGTTTCTGTCAGACAGAATAAATCAGTATGATGATCATCAGTTCATTAACTAACAGAGACTTGGAGGAAAGAGATCGGATGTTCAATAATCCACATTTAATGATTTTATGATTTTGCTCTGGTAAAGTACAAACCGGATTCCAAAAAAGTTGGGACACTAAACAAATTGTGAAAAAAAAACTGAATGCAATGATGTGGAGATGGCAAATGTCAATAGTTTATTCATAATAGAAATTAGATGACAGATCAAAAGTTTAATCTGAGTAAATGTAACATTTTAAAGAAAAAATAAGTTGATTCAAAATTTCACAGTGTCAACAAATCCCAAAAAAGTTGGGACAAGTAGCAATAAGTGGCTGGAAAAAGGAAATTGAGCATATAACGAACAGCTGGAAGACCAATTAACACTAATTAGGTCAATTGACAACATGATTGGGTATAAAAAGAGCTTCTCAGAGTGTCAGTGTCTCTCAGAAGCCAAGATGGTAAGAGGATCACCAATTCCACCATTGTTGCGCAGAAAGATAGTGCAGCAATACCAGAATGGTGTTACCCAGCGTAAAATAGCAAAGACTTTTAAGTTATCATCATCAACCGTGCATAACATCATCAAAAGATTCAGAGAATCTGGAACAATCGCTGTGCGTTATGCTGGATCCCCACCGCACGCATCTCGCGCAGCCGAAGCAGCCACTTTACATTGAAGTCTATGGGGACGCGAATCTTGGAGCAGCGGGTCGTGTCGCGGCGCATCTACAGCATACAAGCAGCGCGAAAGTGAGCAGCAGCTGTTTCCTACTCCCGCGTCGCATCCGAGCAGCGACTGTGCTGCTCGGCAGCACAGCTGTGGAAGCACGGCATTCCGTGCTTCCACAGCTAGATTCAGCTCGCTGCTCAGCAGCAAACAATCAGGACCAATCAGGAGAGACTCTGCCATGTGATCACGCAACGACGACGGGACGGAATTAGGTGGGCACCGCGCGAAACGTTTAACAGATGAAAAAAATCCCGCGGTAAACATGGAGGAGAAACTTACAGCAGGTCGTCAAACTGGGGGCGGGTGACACGGAAGTACCGCTGAAAGCGCTCCTCGTCTGCGCGCAGCTCCTGGATCAGATGGTGAAATTCACCGAATCCATGACGCCTCTCTAATGTGGGGTGAATCCAGAATCGTCGTTGTGCACGGCGTCTGCGTGTTGCTGCTTTGTAGATTAAGTACAAGGCAATTCTTCGTATTGCGTCCGCCATTTTTCTGAGACCGGAAATAAACAAACACCGGAGCGGAAGAGGACCAACACGCTCCTCCTCCCACTGCAGACGCGTTAGATGAGGACAGTCATCTGTTGACAAGCAGCCAGTACAGTGCGTTTGGAGATTTTTGGAAGCGCGATATGCTTTAGGTGAGGATGAGGCATAAGGGTCAAGGCCGTAAAACTCTACTGGATGCTCGTGATCTCCGGGCCCTTAAACGTCACTGTACCTCAAACAGGAATGCCACTGTCAAGGAAATAACAGAATGGGCTCAGGAATACTTCCAGAAAGCATCGTCAGTGAACACAATCCACCGTGCCATCTGCCATTGCCAGCTGAAACTCTACAGTGCAAAGAGGAAGCCATTTCTAAGCAAGCTCCACAAGCTCAGACGTTTGCACTGGGCCAGGGGTCATTTAAAATGGAGTGTGGCAAAATGGAAGACTGTTCTGTGGTCAGATGAGTCACGATTTGAAGTTCTTTATGGAACACTGGGACGCCATGTCATCCGGACCAGAGAGGACAAGGATAGCCCAAGTTGTTATCAACGCTCCGTTCAGAAGCCTGCATCACTGATGGTATGGGGTTGCATGAGCGCTTGTGGCATGGGCAGCTTGCATGTCTGGAAAGGCACCATTAATGCAGAGAACTATGTTCAGGTTCTAGAACAACATATGCTCCATCTAGACGTCATCTCTTTCAGGGAAGACCCTGCATTTTTCAACAAGATAATGCCAGACCACATTCTGCAGCAATCACAACATCATGGCTACGTAGGAGAAGGATCCGGGTACTGAAATGTCCAGCCTGCAGTCCAGATCTTTCACCTATAGAGAACATTTGGTGCATCATAAAGAGGAAGGTGCAACAAAGAAGACCCAAGATGATTTAACAGTTAGAGGCCTGTATTAGACATGAATGGGAGAGCATTCCTATTTCCAAACTTGAGAAACTGGTCTCCTCTGTCCCCAGACATCCTGTTTGTTGAGTGTTGTAAGAAAAAGTGGGGATGCCACACAGTGGTAAAAAATGGACTTGTCCCAACTTTTTGGGATTTGCTGACGCCATGACATTTTGAAAACATATTTTTCCCTTAAAATGATACATTCTCTGTTTAAATAGTAGTAGTAGTTTCTTTATTTCAGACACAATGTAAGATCCATATATGTATATAAAATGAAAAAAAAATGAAAAAAATAAAGAGATTAAAAAGATTAAAACTTTTGATCTATGATTTGTGTTCTATTCTGAAAATATTAGATGTTGTCACCTCCACATCATTGCATTCAGTTTTTATTCACAATTTGTTTAGTGTCCCAACTTTTTTGGAATCCGGTTTGTAATTGTGTTTATTTTAATGAGATTTTTATGGTTTATATTTTTAGAGCTGATTTTCTGTTTATTTAATTTGAGCCGTGGGCAAGTTGACACTGTTTCAATGGGGGTGTGGGTGGGTAAGAGAGGAGAAGCAGCAGAGAGGTGTGGAAGACTACAACTCTGCTTTCTGGACTGGACCCTGGGTTGTCAATTTGGAGGACAAACAAAATCAGCCAAATTTCTAGAAAGAAGAGCGGCTTCACCCAAAGTGGGAAGAATGACAACTTTCCGCATCAGACCAGGTTTGCCAAAAAAATCTCTCTAGTTATCAACGTAGTCCGCGTCGTTGTCAAGACACCACCTGGACAGTCAGAGGTTGAACGACAACATATGACTAAGTGTCATTGCTGGTCAGGTTGGGGAGAGGAGAAAGAAAACTGGTTATTGCAAAGTTACACACCAAAGCAGCATTAATTTTAGTGACCTTCAATTGACGTAACCTGGTGTCAATACCCTGACGTGAATGATAATCTTATGATAATGATAATCTTAACATTAGCCTTAAACTGCAGTTTCAGGTAGGATTCAATATATGCTTATACTGCTTACATGTAATTACTACTGTTTACATTTATTTACACTACTCTAATATCTACACCACTGCTGGTACATATACAGTGTGCTCTGAACGGTCTTATTTAGGGATGCCCAATGTGCCTTACTGCATATGCCACTTTTTGCCTCTACAACAACATCAACTACTACCTCATACATATACTGTGTACATTGACTCATACGCTGCTTTGCCACTTTGCAAATGTCAATGCTAGAAACCTTTAGTTTATTTTAGTTATACTTTTTATACTCTTTTTTTATACTAGTATGCAAAAACTCAGGACAATATTATGTTCATTAAATGTTTAATGTTTTAGTTTTAGAGTTGGTGTAAATTTTCATACTCTTATACCACTATGCAAAAAACTCAGGACAGTGTTAGTTTTACTATTTTATGCTTATGTCTATTATTATATGTTTCAGTGTTTCAATGTTTAGATGTTTACTGTTGCACCGAGGGACTGAGAGAAACGCAA